>JAUZNK010096644.1:0-12150 GCA_035046665.1 Euphysa ruthae
ATACATACATACATACATACATACATACATACATACATACATACATACATACATACCATACATACATACCATACATATATACATACACATGAGTAAATATATATTTTACCTGGTCTTAACTTGAAAAACACTTCTTGTGGACGCACTTGTATTGTTTCACTAAAATCATCATCTTTGCCAGATCCTACCTGAACAAAAAATTAGCTTCAAAGGTTAAAGAGACTTAGATGAAATAAAATATATGTTAGGATAATTTGAACAAAATTTCTAAGGAAAAAAACTTTAAAATGTTGCTATAATAATGATAATTTAACGAAATTTAAAAACAGTAAATTTCAACAAACGACAATTTGACTGATAGTTAGCCAACAATTTCTGCCCAAAATCAGGTGAAATATATTTGTCAAAAGAAGCCATATACCGTCCTCCAACTTGTAAAATACAATAAATTACAATTACAAAATATGTAATAATCTACTATGATACTGCTTAGTATCATGACTGCATCTGAGAAAAAAAAAACGATTTGAATAGAAATTAAATAGTTTGATTTTATATGCTGATATGGCTGTGTTAGCTATTCTAGAGACCCAAAAAATTTTCTATTTGGATTGAACAAGAATCATAATTGAAAAACCGGAAGCAGCTAAAAGCGCTTGGAATAATCTTTTCAAAAAATAATAGTTTCTAGCAGATAGGCATATGGGTTAAAAAAGCCCTCATTAGTCCTCTAACTTTGTGACAAACTTATAAAAAAAAAAGGATTATTATTTTGGCCGCAATACCTAGAGAGTTGGGTTATTTTTCATTATTTGACAGATTCCAAACCGACCTACTAAAACAAGTGTAAAGATCAGAAACATGCATAATTAAACAAAAAATCATTATATTATCAATAAAAAATGTCTTTAAAATACCCCTGAACAATCAAATACCAAATAAGTCCAATAACATCAGCTAATAATTGTTTATGGTTAAAGTGAGGGTTTGAGTGCTTATATTGAAAATTTTAAATAAGAGTGAATAAAGATCAGAAACATGCAAAAATATAAAACCACTATATTATCAATAAAAAATACTGGCTTCACATAAAACAACTGATTTTTGCCCAAATCGGTTTCAACTCAGCTGACTTTTCCGCAAAACAACGATTCATCATTCGATATATCCCACCCAAAAAATAACAGTGACTGGAAATGTTGAACCAATGGGGCTAAAATGGATTGAATTTTAGCTTATTTATTGTATCCATCACCTAAATCTTTATTATAACAGAAATGTAGAAATTTCTCGAGTAATATTTAGTTTGTTTTGTGACACTATTTGTCTAAACCCTGGTGCTTAAAACAGTTTATTTTTTGAAAAATATAAATGTTCTCTCAGTTTGTATAGGAGACCAGGGTAAATAAAATTTTTTATCATTGCGGTCAATCGGCTCCCATTTCTCCAGCTTAAGGAATTCTTTGCCAAGAGGAAATTTTTCAACATGTAAATTGCTATTGGTAACTATACTGTGAAGAAGATCATCTACAGCAATAAATTCAAATATGTCAATCTGCTTGCTGCCGGTAACAATAATGTCAGCAACTCCTGGGATACTATCAAAAGTATGCCTCCTCAATGGTGGAGATGGGGCTACTTTAGCCCATTGAACATTGGAATATAAATTTTTATTTTTTTTTTTTTTTAGCTTTTTTTGTTTTTTAGCTCACTTGGGCCAGGTGTAGTTTCATCTTGGTCACTATTGACACCAGGAAATGAATCTGGAGAATCAGATAAAACATCTTTTTCAACTTCACTATCACTCTCTGACGAGATGTCAAGAAATTCATCATAATTTGAATCACTAAAATCGGACAATTCATTATCATTTTTCATGATAACTTCAACCATATCTTATATTAAATCCAACCATATCAGTATATAATTTACACCCAATTTTGTTCTTTATTTATTCAGCTTGACAAAGTCAAAAAAAGCCAACGTTGTATGAGTTCTACACGTCATAAATAAACTATTTATGGCTCAAATTGTCGGCAAAGAGTTGTTTTATTGTGTGGCCATGGTTTAAGGGTATACAATTGTTTAATGAAGATGGATTGGCTCACTAAATCAAAAATGCGAGTATACTCATCATTGACAAGATTCGAACGGCATAGCGCTGTGAGTATAATCGTCATTGACAGTTAAAGGGTTAAGAAAAATTTTAACACCCCATTCTTGGTCTAAAAACGACAAGAATTACCAAAAATCAGGAATTTTCGACAGGTGTATAAACAAATGAAAAAAAAAAACCTATACAGTCCTCTAACTCTAAAAAATTTAATGACTGTTTTTAAGAAAATTTGAAAAATGTTGATTTCAGGCCTAAAATAACTATGATTTCAACATTCCTGCAACAGCCTAAATCTTTCCAAGATTACAACAATTTCAATTTTTATTTGGGCATCAAGCATAGCAATGAAAATTTTTTTTTTGAACAGAACTGTAACAAGAATATTTTACTTACAACTTTGCGACCATCTTCCATGCCAATCTTCTTGCATTTTTGATCTGACTCAAGAATTGGCTTGAAATTACAACGAGGATGAGTAAAATCCTAGAAAAGACAAATATTACCGTTCGAAAACACGTCTAATTTGCTTTTTTTGTATGCTTTTGGTACTTAAATTGAGTCGGAGTGTCATATTGATAGCATATTATATTTTTAAAGGAATTAGAGGAGGAAAAGATTACTTGACTGATATTATATTTAATAAGTAATATGCACAATATAAAACCTTTACGCACTCTTCATATGCTTTTTAAAATATCAATCTTTTTATCATTTATCTCAAGTATTATAGATTTTACATTCAAGCATATAGTCTATAAAAAAAATTAATTCAAATTAAATTAATTTAATATCTGTATTTAAATTGCATTTAAATATAGACATTAAATTAGCTTTTTTATTTAAAGCTTTGAAATATTATATTTTGTATTTATATTATATTAACCCTTTAGGTGCTCTCCCTGAATAAGATCGGGATTTTGATGTAATAAAACTATCCCTGTCACGGACAAGTCTGGTTTTCGCACGCTTTCAATACGAAGGTGCTTTTCGAATGGTAAACGACTTTTAATGGACTGGAGACAAATTTTATTCAATTCTCCATAAACTTTTGTTCTGAAATGATTATCTTTGATTTTTTTTTTGTTTTTTTTTTTTACTTTGTTTTTTAAAGATGAAGTATGGATCAGGTGATGATTTTTTTTTTTTGAAAAGCCAATGGTATGAGCTAAAAAATGATAACTCACTGAACTTCTACACTTTTATATACAGATTTTGGAATTAAGGAAAATTAGGCTAAAAATTGCCGCCGTAGGCTATGGATACTGCAGCAAATCCAGCGACAAAACAATTTCATTCAAAAAATGTTGCTCCGTGGCAATTCAACTTTCTGTAAATTTCTTTCAAATTATTATGATATACTGGGTCTCTTTAATATCTTTTTAGCTACCAAAGTCCTTATAACTTTACATTTACAAGGTCTTTATTTTTATAACGTTAACAAGCCCTTATAACTTGAACATAAAAATCAATAACCAGAAATAAATATAAATAAATTAACATTTACTGAAAATTTACTTTAAATATTTATTTGTTGATTATAAATAATTTACTGCATGGTATGGGTAGGATAAAAGTGTTATTTTACTTAAAGAATAACTAGTTGATAAAAAATCAAACCACATTTTTTTTTTACTTTATTGAGCAATTTCTGTGTCCACTTGGTCCGGGGCATCATACTTTTACAGATTGGTATTACAAGCCCTATAAAATAATTACTCACCTTCCAAATAAATTTTATTACACAGGTAATTTAATGACTAATTGTAAGAATTTACCAGCCAAAATAAAAAATCCTGAAACAAAACATCTTGAAACTAAGTTTTTTTAGAAGCAAGGAAGGTGTCATGCTTTTTATGTGGAAAAGCAAAAAGCAAAAAAAAACAACAGCATAGTTTTAAAGGCGAGTTCAAAAAACCAAACAAACGAGGTGAAGTTATTACCAAACCGAATATTATCTATGATTACAATAATGTAATGAACTTTTTGATTGAATGGATGAAATGATCTTGTAATATAACATATCTGACCGTAAAACTGTAAAATAGTGGAAAAGATGTGGAGTTTTGAAGTTAGCCAGGCAAATGCTATCGGACCTATCTTTCATGGCTAGAAGAACAGTTTATAATTACTTGTTTTCCATCATTTGTGCGTCAACTTTACACCAATAAAAGGCTGTGACAATTGTGGAGTATATCGAAAACGAAAAATATTGTATTTACTCAAAGCATAGTTTTAACAGGGCTCAAAAAATAGACATAGAAGGTATGTTCGTACAACATATTTTATGCAGATATTTACATAGATATTCTTCGGTTGTAAAATAATGTTTGTTAAAGTTTGTCAAATACAACAACAAGACGTTAAATCTACCATTTATATTGTAGTCTTTGTTGTGTAATTCTGCATTCTGTATTACATACAACCAATATGATCAATCATGTCACATGATCAATCATTAAAGTCTCCACAGCGGAGTAGTTAGCAAGTGAAAATAAAAAACAATGAATACTCGTTCCAGAAGGCTAAAGTACTTAAAACAGCAAAAGCAGTTTGTTTTCTGGGATAATTATTTTTACTGAAAAATGTCACTTTTGGAGAATACTGACGTTACTGCAAAATGAATAAGCAATTTATTTTGTCTACGATTTACTTTGTTTCGTAGCAACTACTAAGTTTACTAATTAACCTAATTGTTAAATATTCATCAACTACCAGTCCTGTTAAAACCACAAAAACTTCAATATAATCACTTTGTATATTCTATATTTCGATTTATAGTTTACTGGCCATCACTTAGTGTACTTTTATAAATTTAATGTAATGTTAGTTATGATAATCCCAGGAACTGGGATTCTTAATAATAAAAAATAATACAAAAAAAATATCTTAATAAATAATCTTATTTAGAAAGATATTTATATAAACTTTTCACCATAAATTTATATTTCAGTGGATTTTTAGGTATATTTTAAGCACTGTAAGTTTATAATATATTTGTATACATTTGTATTGTTTTGAATTGTAACAATATCATTGAATAATTAGCTCTTGCTCAAGAGTTAGTTAATATTTTTGCTGAATATTACGAGCATATGTGGTTAACCTTACAGCTAATGTTTTAACTGTCTGAAAAATATTTCTACTTAATCTTGATTAAAATATTGCTTTGAAGAAATGAGTTCAGCATTGTTGTTTGGGATCCACCATTTGAACGTCCCCAGCTTGTTTTGCTCAGGAATAAATAGTGAAACTTTTTGTAAAAAAAAAAAAAAAAAAAACATGAAAATATGCGCCTTAAAAAATCTAATTAGTTTTTTCAAAATAGAATAAATATGATTTTTAATACGCTTGCAAGACATAACAAAATGAAAATAAGCTCAATGACAGTTTTTTAGACAAATTTTAGAAATAGTATTTTCAATATCAACTCAGTAAATAATTTTATTACTTCAAGGCTGACCAATGAGATCAATAACTTTAAAACTCGCTTATATATAAGCATAACAAATGTTTCACATAGCTTAGTAATGTCATTCAGCTGTGCTAAGTGATATCATTAAACTAATTTCAATTACACTAAATTCTTTAGAACAAATAAAGGTTTTTAAATGAAATAAAAAGCATCCAATTCCAAAGGACTTGATTCTGAACCAAACATATCTAGATGGTTGAGCATCTCTGTACAACAGAAAAATTATTTTGCTTTTGGTATTTTAATGTAATATAAAAACAAAGATAAAAATAATTAAACCAACAATTATCAAATGCTGTGCTCAACTCTAGAAACCTAAAGATTAATTCATCCATAAATTTAAAAACTTTAGCGTACATGATCAAGTTAAACCTATTAAAAGGAATCACAAAGGAAATTTTTGCAAATCTGTTTGTCTTATAAATACAATTTTATAACAAGTAATGTTTAAAACAACAAAAAATATATATATATATATTTTAATCTATTCTTCTACATTAATGTGGCAAACAAATCATTTATGTTAGGAAAAAGAAATATTTTTCAGGAATAAAATTTTAAATCATACAGCCTTAGGTTTAAATCAATTGAAATGCTTGTAACAGGGTAACAATATTAAAATGTAATCTCACCTTATCTTCACACCAGTAACATTCTCCAGAAGCCTGCAGACATTCAGCACATGTAGATCGTTGAGCACATTTGTTCTCTAAAAAACCAAAGCTTAATTAGCCTAACTATAGAGGAAACAATGACTGTTATCACACATTTTTCAGCTTAAAATTGTCAATTAAGTATTCAAACCTTTAATTTAAAACTGAGCTATTAATTTCTTGAAATGATTTTTAGAAACTTAACTAAATAAACTAATTTGAGAGCAAATAAGGTTTTTTCAGAAATTTATCTCAAAACAAAGTTATTGAAGAACAGCCATTTCTTTTTTTCAAACACCTAAAATAATTCTTATTATTTCAAAGTTATATTAAGTTATATTTTATGCGCTCGTGGGTTTGAGCAATAATATTTAGTTCTGATTAGGAATTAACTGGCTAAAAAAAAAATAAAAATAATAAAGGCTGTCATTAGAAAGCCCTTTGCAGAATGAAACATTAAAAAACAAATTTAAATTGGATTAAGAATCTTTCTTCAAAAATACAAGTATACAGTCCTCTCAAAAATACCAACGCGATTGTGCCCGTGCAGACAGCCACACAAGCAAATAAATTTGCGTGGTGACAAAATCAGCTGTTTTGCTTGTAATCTTAACGGTATTGACTAATTAGCTCTCGTATGCAGGTTTACTTTAAATTTTATTGTTCTATTTATTGCTTTTCTTTCCATCGCTTACATAAATTTAAAATTACTGGTCATTTCTCAAAAGTATGATTAGCTCTCGTCCACAGTTTAAAAACAAGAAAATGTTGCTCAATAAGTTAAAAAAGTGAAATTTCCATTAGATTTCTTGTGTACTTCCGGGGAAGATTTCCGATAGATTATTGCATATGTCTGATAGATTTTAGCTTGTGCTGGAAGCCATGTATGAAAGGTTTTAAATAGTTATTTGCAGCCCTGGAATAATTAAAACAAATTTTTTCTTCAGTAAAAACGCTAGAATAAATGTAGACCTCTCCGAGAGGTCTGCATCAGGTGTCTCCATCAGGTGGGCTGGGAATAGCCCACCTAAAACAATCTAGGTGGGGTATAAGATTAAATGTCATGAAAAATAGAATTATTTGGTCAAGTTTAGGGGGCCTAAAGATGTTTTAGGAGGGCAATAAAAAGTCCCTGCAGATTTATTTCGGAAAGTGTGAACGTAGCCGCGGGTTATATCCATCGTGGAAATGCCTGTAAATGTAATTATATTTGATCCTTATATACGCTTTGGTAATAACAACATAACTTGCCGCAAAATATCAAAGGAAGGGGGGTTTTTTTTAAAATTTTTAAATTTGGTAAAATAATCACATTTAAGCCTATTAAATAATTGTTGTAACACTCTAAACACTTTTTTAAAAAAAATATAGATAAAGGTATGATTAAATAATTTGACAATTTTACAAATTATGCTTATTTAATGCGTATCCAACAACAAATGATAGTTAAACCACAAATATAAAAGATCTGCAAGTATATTCTATTAAGAACGCTATTTAAAGAAATCGATGTTAGGTGTATTTTATGCGAAATAAAGTATTTATTGAAATGCAATATTAATTCTAGATACCAAAATTTCAGTAAATAAATAAAAAATATGTTTAAAAAATCGTATTAAGTAAGTCATATATATAAGTTGTATTATACAAATTATGCATGGATAAATTTTTTATATAAAGCTTAATGAAATTTGGAAAATTTTAAAATGATCTCTGAAACAGTAAATTTGAAAAAAGCATTTTCATACAATATAATTATCGAACCATAAAACTATTATGCAACTCTTCCAAAAATACAAGGGTTAACTTTAAGCTACAAATAAAAAATTTTTTATTATTTACTTGATAAGTTGTAAAAAAAAGAAAAGAAGTGGGGAAAAATATTCTTTTGTTAACTTATGCAATATATAGTAAAACTTAAAATATACTTAATAATTTTAATAACATTGAATTCAAACTCACGTAGCAACAAGTTTTCAGCAACTTATTGGTATATAAAAATATATGAATATGAATGCACAAAGCATAAACGTGATTTAACACCACGTGCAGTTCATTATCTAAATTGACTTTTTCGTATGACTTTTTGAAATTAAAGCTGAGATTTGAGGTCTTGTTTGTGCTGGTTCATAGCAACATTCAAATAAACATAAAAGACTGATAGGTAGACGGTTTGGGGTTCCAGTAATAATGCCGCTTTAACCATGCCGAAAGAGAAAATTTTGGGAATATATTTGACACCTAAATATACAATAAAATACTGAAAAAAAAGTCTGCAGCCGAATTACCTTGCTAACCACAAAAACAAGCATATTTAAATAAAAAAAAATTCTATCGGAAAGTACGAAAAAAAATCACACAGACTGATGATAAATTAATACCTGCGTTACTTTCTTTAATGAGAGCACTGGTTATACATGTTTTTGAGTAGCAAAGCAGATTCAAGCCAAAATTTTAAAAAATTGATTATGTTCGCCTGGTAATTATTATATTTATTTTATTCTTATAAAGATAAATCCTTTTAGTAATTTTCAAATTGAAACTCTCACAAGCTTTAAAAATAAAAAACGTCTAAAACAACTTTATGTTTCTCTAACAAAATTTTATTAACATCCAGTGCTTAACCATCATGAAATAATTCTTTAACAATTCTAATATAGAGGCAGTTATATATTCCAAAACAGAAGACAAAGAAGATTATTCTAAAAATCATTTGTGCCACGTAATTCTATAATTTATTTCATATTAAATAAAACAACGTACCTGCAGTAAAGACTGAGCCAAGAAATGCTAATAACAGGATAATTTTCAACATATCTATATATTTATTATATTGTTTTTTTCTGTAAAAAAAAAAAAAATATATATATATATTTCAACTCTGTAAAACCATGCCCATAATAAGACAGCATTACCGAAAGACCTGAGCTAGGAATGCCACAATGACATTTATAAATTTATTAGAAAAAATTGGTAAATTGATAATAACCTTCACAACCTTCATATTTTAGCAGCATACAGAAGCTGCTGCAGAATGCAAAAAATTTAAAGTTGGCAACTTTACTGAGAAGCTTATAGGCCAATCAACTGATGAACAGCATTCTATATATTTACATAAGTAGGCTACACACACAATAAAATTCACAATGATTCTCTTGTGAGATATCATATTGGTAAACATTTTTCTGGTACAACATTCCCAGGCAAGCAATAAAATTATTCAATTGAATTCAGCATAACAAAATATTAGAATTTAAATTCATTTATGAGTTCTAATTATTCATTCAGTTAAATTAAAGCCAATTAAATAAAATCGTCATTTTCTTTTATTTGATTTACTTGATTTGATTCGTATGTTTCTAATTTGACTAACATAACCTGAACATAGCATAACCTGAACAACAACATTTTTGAATATGATAAATTAAATTAGATTTTGATTCTGATAGAATAGCAATAAACAAAGCAAACTACAAATATTATAATATTAAAATAAAAATTATCCAATGTTTTCTACTCTGATGAATAAAATTTTTTATAGGCTATCATCTAATTGTTTTATAGATTTCTAAGATTTCATAGCATACATAGTGAAATAAAAATATTGTTTTTAATTTAAAAATATATTTCAATTTAAAATGATTGAAATTTAACTTACAGTATGCATCACGCGCCTTTGCAAAACACGAAAATAAATATTAAAATTTGATGTTTACATTCGAATGGAATGTTATTGATTCTTTTGTTTAAACGTTTAAATAAAATTCTCTGTGGACAGTAATGTAATTAATTTGGATTTGGTTTTGGTTTAGTAACTGACAACTAAGATATCATATTTTATTGTCTTGATTTAATTAATCTCTTATCTTCAAATATTATTAAAGAAATGGGAAGGCGAGACAAAATATGAAAAAATTTATTTTTAAACTGCTGAAAAATCTGCTGAGTCAGCAAAAAAAAAGCTTCCTTACTATAAAGAATTATTCGCGTTGTTGCCACATTAGTTCCAGCCGCTTTTGCAATTTTTGGCTGATTTTTGCCTTGATTACCTTAAAATAACCTCAGCAAGAATTTTGAATGTGACATGTCATGTTTTTCGCCTCACTAATCCTTAACTTTATGCAAAAAAACCTGGAAATAAGTAATTGCCTTGTGTACTCAGATTTTAACTTTTCCATGCCAGCATAACTTAGCTAAAAAAAAGTAGTTTAATTTAATTTTTACAACTTTGTAAAAGGTACAGAAATAAATTACTGGTAAGGTAATATTATGCTATTTATTTTATTGGATTTGGTCTTCTCAAAGGGCCGAAAGTCTGTGTTGGTCAACAGTCAATGTCCGATTGGATTAGTGGTTTGTCCATTCCAAATCAAATCGAACACCGATATTTTGATGCATAATTTACAAACATGCTGCTTAAAATGTAATATTTAAAATGTTAGTTGGAACTTTGGGATTGCTAATAAAAAAAAGAGACTTATATTTAAAAAAATTTGCTTTGTTTGTAATCTTAACATTATAGAATAATTAGCTCTCGTCTGCAGGTTTATTTTAATTTTTATCGTTGTTCTGTTGTTTTTCTTTCCAATGATTTGTTTACACAGTGCAGAAAAGGTTGGCTTCAAACCGCATTACCATAATTAAAATAAAAAGAAGTTATTCAATAAGTTAAAAATATTATTTTGTTGACACGAAAAAACATCACTTGAGTATTTTAATTTTACTAAAATACTTTAATTTTTTATTTGTTAATTATTTCAAATAAAAGTTTTTATAATCTTATTGAGATAGAACAAATTGTAATTGATCCATATATGCCCCTCCCCTCAACTTATATTAGTGTCATAATTGTAACAAGCAAACTTTCAGCAAAAGACTCACATAACTACTAGTATAAAAAGGAAGAGGGTAATTAATTTGATAAAATAATCACATTTAACTTTAATAAATAATTATTATAACACCCTAAATAAAGGGAGAAAATGATTTATAATAGTTTGAGTTTAAGTTTATAGTTATGCATGTTTATTTAATAATTCAGTATCCAAGATTAAAGACAGGTGAACTACAAATGTAAAAAATCCGCAGATATTCTATTAAAAATGTTATTTAAAGAAACGCTAATAATAAAGATTGTGGATATTATATCAAAAAATATGATAATCAAGTTTTAGTTGAACCAAAAACTAATTTACTAACATAAATTTTATTGTTTGTTTACGATAAAGTTTAAACATCGTATTTTGGTGAATTCTTTTTAAGAACGAAGTAAAAACAGTTTTATTATTAATAGGAAGAAGAGTATTTCATATATAAATTTTCTTAAAATAATCTCTGAAAAAGATTACTAAGAAAAATTTTTTGATCTTAGTCCAGTTGCTAATTACACATACAACGCTATATTAAACTCTCAATAAAAGTTTAAGGAACTATAATTACATGAAATTAAGCCATCAAATACAACAAAATATTGCTCTAAGGTTTGAAACGGCTGTGGGTTATTACTCTTTAATAAATCTGGGAATAGAGCTAATGTCAAACTGAATAGAAACAGTCCATTTTGAAAACGAAAAAGTCATAAAAACCGGTAATATTCTATACAACCTTTTGACTATCATCAAATAAAAAGAAACACAAACCCTTTTTTTTTTCACAGCTTGAAATGGTTACTTCTTCTTAAAATAAAATATTCAGCATGCCAAAGCAAACCTTCCTAAAGCATACACAAAATGAAATTATTTTTATAGGTTTTAAAACTATAAGTAAATAACTAGCTATATTTGCCATACAAATTTCCTTTTTTGTATAAAAGCTCCTCCTGTTATGGAGCCATTTTTGTTTTTATCGAAATAATCGAATTGCCGCCATTATTAATTTACCCCCGGAAATTTTTTTGCTTAAGCATAACA
>JAUZNK010096655.1:0-12149 GCA_035046665.1 Euphysa ruthae
TTGCTTGCTTGCTTGCTTGCTTGCTTGCTTGCTTGCTTGCTTGCTTGCTTGCTTGCTTGCTTGCTTACTTACTTACTGACTTATTTTATGGAAAGTTTCTTACTTCTTCCTAAAAGTTTGTGGTGTTCAAATAAAAACCAGTGAACAGGAAAAAGAGATTTATCTAATGATGTCTACGAAGATTTTAATTTAGTTACGTGGCTTCATGTTTCAAATAGAAATATAATGAATACTCACAACAGCATCTTGGCTTACTTGAACTTTTACAAATCTTTAATCTGGAATCAAGCCTGACGTGGCCTAAAAAAAATTCCGTAGACAATAATTGCATAAAAAGATCTGATAAAAACAACTGTAAATCTTAGCAAGGTCAATCGTCTATCCACCGGTCACGGAAAAAAAATTTGGGAAAGTTTCTGGTTCTGAGAGAACTTTGGAAAGTTCCTTCGTGCTGGGAATTGAAATTTTGGTAAGTGCTTGTGGGAAGAGCTAAAAAAATACTTAAAACATAAAACTATTTTAAACAGTTGTTGCAACGTGGCTGTATATTTATGGAGATTACCCAGAGCAGAGGGAAAATTAGTGGTAATATGTAAGAAATTTTATTTTGGTGTAAGCTCGAGGATGGGAAAACATTATGGGGTTCGATGGCAATAATTACGAAATTTTTTTTTTTTTTTTTGGTTGAGTCATAAAATATTTTAAAGGGCACGGAATATTTTTTGCACTATGAGTTGCCAAGTTCAGTAGAAATATTTTCGTAAGTCAATTGTTTTATATTTGATTAGAAATTATACTGAAAGATAATTATATTTAACTTTCCCTGTCAAAAAAAAAAATAGTAGTAATAAAAGTTTTTATTTCCTATTTCATTTTCCACCAAATTTTTAATGTGGTTATCAAAATTAATAAAATCTCCAAATAAAGTTAAATCCATGTTACTTATTTTTTCGTATGTAAAAAATTTAAAAATGATGAATGTTTTTTCCTATGGATCACTTAGATTAAGTTCGCTTTTACGGGGGTCTAATTAAGCCGACAAAAAGCTAGTTTTGGAAAGTTTTGATTCAATAATCATACTTAGCTTCCAAACTGTACCAAAGTTGTTAATTTCGCCACATATAACTAAGCTTTAAATAGTTATGAAAGATGTTCAAACCGCAAAAAAATGGGATGTTGGCTTTAAAGAAACAAAAATTTAAGAATTACTTACATCTTTTTTGTACTGGAGTTGCAGGTGTATTATTGGCCCGTTTTGCTACTGCAACTTCTTCATTATTTTCTTCTTCGTCGTCTACCTCTTCTTCGTCAGCTTTCTCCTCTTCTGCAAATTTGTCTTCATCTTCACCTTCAAATTCGTCGTTGTCAATATTATCAATTTCGTTGTCATCTTCGTTTAATTCTGGTCCTGCATCTTCGTTATTATCTTGTATAAATTCTGCAGTCAAAAAGCCATTTAAAGCGATCAAACCAAACAAAAACAACCACTTCATTGCCACACTGCTGGAAAAAAATCATAATATTATAAGAAAAACTAAATTCTTCAAAGCGTGTTTTATTCTATAAGATTATTCCGTATTTAAAGCTTATGAAAATCTCAAGTTTTCTGCAAATAACGAAATTTTCCCAAAATTTGATAAACACACCTGTTTTCCAAACAAACCTCTGGTAACCAAACCAAGATTTCGTCTGAAACTTTGATAACCCAGCACCGCTTTTATATGCTGTGATCACACGTGATATATATCCACAATTTAATTAACAGACTCCGTTGCTGATTCCGTGAAAATAATATGCGGTATCCGCATATTATTCCGCATCGGAAGAAAATCGGATGGTGTATTTGAATCGTAATATTAAGCTAATATTGAGCTTATTCATTAGAAAGCTGAAGTCCAATATGCAAATTATTACTTATTACTTCCTCTTATTTTTTATATATTCATCTTGTCTTCAATATGCATAGATTCTAGGAAATGTTACATAAGTTATTTAGAAAGCTGGAATTTTTGAATTACTGGTCTTCGGAAGCTCAGGACTGGAGAGTTGAAAAATTTTCAAATTAAGAAAAAGAATTTGAAATTTATTATAGGGGCATAAGTTTTTTTTTTTTTAAAAACCTTGATTTATTAAATTTCTGGAAGATTTGCTTGTTTAAAAATGACTGATATTCAATTCAATTCAATCTTCGTTAGTTAAATCATAGTACACGAAATATAATAAAAAATTATTAAAAAATCAAAGCCAATATATATTAACAATTTTTTTTTTTAGTAATACAAAAAATATACAAAAAAAAATAAAAAAAGAAGGCAAAATAATTTTAAAATTACAAAGAACTATTATAACAAGAGCAACTCCCTTTCCAGAGTTTTATATTCAGTTTAAAAATGGGAACACTTGCACTGTTTTTAATATCAGCTGGAAGGGTGTTCCACAGTGCTAACTATAAACTGGATTCAACTGGATTAGTGTTTTATAAACTTCGATCATTAATAGCTGAAGGTGTCTATTATTAATACTACAATTAATTTCCATCTCCAAAAGTCTCAATATGCAGTCATTTTGAATAGCTGAAACAACTGAAACGAAAAAATAAAATTCAGCAAGAAAAAGTAAAACTGATTGATGTCCAAATTCGATGTCAATCACGTATTGGATTTGATTCAACTGCTTACAATTTCAATCAATCTATTGGTATCAAATTATTGAAAGCCAACCATTCAATCAATTTATCGAAATCAATATCTATTCCCAGGTGTTTAAAAAGGAATAGCAAAATATAATTTTATTTTAATCTTTTTCTACCTGACTAAGGCAAAATAAATAAGCACAACAGGCGATTAAAACTGTACCGTGCTGGTTGTTGATCAGAAAATTATATACCTTATGTCTTCATATCCTTTTTCTTTCATTATATCACCATACTCCCTTTGCTATAGCTTTTTTACTGTTTTTTTATCCCAAATTTCAGTGTATAATTTCTATGATGATCAAGTTATTAGACCAAACTTCAGCTAGATTTTCGGAAAGATTTAAGAATAAAAAACAAAGTATTTAATAGATAATATGTCTATTGAGAGTATTTTTCTAATACCGCATTTAATATTACATGGGTATTACCGAATAAATAATAGCCTGAGTATTTATTTTATTAGCTCTGCCATTAAAACATTTATTGAGACTGTATCATGTTATCGCTAGTTTTTACGGTAACGCTCCATACTATATAACTTACTTAACAAATAAGATACCTTAGTTGGATAAATTTTCGCAAGGATTTATTTTCGCGCGGATTAATTTTTGCGAAATTAATTCATGCAAAATTTTTGAAAATAGTATGTCTACGAAAATTAATCTGCGTGAAAATTTTGAATTTCTTTTTAAAAACTTTTTTATTTTTTGCCCAAAAGACAGCGGTGGATAGAGTGATTCTACAGATTTTTATAAAAATGCTGTCCAGGAAAGTGATGGAAAAATAATCATGTTCGATACCTTGTTCACCACGACACCATTTTAGGAGTGAAAGATTTTGAAAACATACAAAATATCTCGGATGCTTTAAATAATTAAAGGGGAAACTATGAGAAATACACTGATCAAAAACGATTTATTATTGGAAAGTATACGAGCTGATGGGACGACTTCCACTGTTCGTAAGTACAATAAACAGTTTTCTAAGTAAAATGAATGTACCGCGCAATTTATGAAAAAGAAGTATGAAAAAGAACATGAACGAACTGTGCGCGAGAAACGTGTAATTCAAAAAGTTATAAAACAAGATAAACATGGCAGACCACTGTTGTTAGGAAAAAAACTCGATATGAAAATACAAAGCTGTCTAACGGCTGTTCGATTGCGTGGTGGACAACGCACATATACGACAGCACTTGCTACTGGAGATGAAAAATGAAAAAGAGCCCCTTCAGCGAATTAGGCATTGATTTGAAAAATTCAAATTTGCCCCAAAGTTACTTTTGAAAAATGGGTTATAAAAACGTACTGCAAAATATTTTAAAAGAGGTCGAGTTAAATTACTTACACTATATTGTGCAAAAATGAAGAGATATAAGGTAACCCATTTAATGGTGATTACTTTAACCAGACTCCAACAAAATCTATTCCTGGTTCAAAACGTACGCTCGCTAATGTTGAATCTTCAGGAGTCCTGTGGCTGGTGCCAATGAGAAACGAATGATAATTGTGACGTTACATTAAGTGGGAACTTTATTCCTATTCAGCTGAATTATTGAGAGAAGACCAGTAAAAGTTTGCCACAGGTTGACTTCCCTGATTCATTTTGTCTCAGCGTTAATGTAAAGCACTACAGCAATGAAAAGATGTCGTTGGAAATTTTTAAATGAAGTCATTGTCCCATATTTAGATAGTGATAGAAAAGCATTAACTTGCCCAATTAACACAGCTTAGTTGTAACGGATGTTTTTAAGGGTCAAATGACGGATAAAGTAATTGGGTTTCTTCATGACAATTATGTCCCGCACGGGAAATTTCCTGCAAATATGATGGATTATTTTCAGCCTTATACCTGACTGTAAATGGAGTAGCTGTATTGCAGCGTATCGCTATACATGAAAAAAGAAATTTGTGAACTGGTATGCTAAAAACTTTATTTCATCATACCTTCCGGTATGAAACCGCTTCATACGAATATTTTATAATACAATTACTTGACATCATGACATCAGCTGAAGGAAGTTTGATTGCTATAAATAGATGCTGGAATTCTTGATGCTGTTAGAAAAACCCGTTTTAGTCGAATCTCCCTTTATACCTCAAAAAAAATTTGCTTCCTATTACACAATTGACCGTGATATATGCGAATGATGACTCAGAAGACGAATGGGGAGACGAATGAGTTGTTATCAATGTTGTTATCAATGATGTCGATTCTGTTAGCAACTGAGATGACGAGTTAGAAGACAACGACTAATATACTCATATTTTTTTTTATCGTTTTGCTTGCTCAACATTACTTTTTTCTTGTAGAATATCCTATAACTCACATGATGTTTTTTTTAATTTCATACACAGTATTTATTCCCAAGTCCTGAATTACTTGTGACATCCATGCGTTCATTTTAGACCACCTTTCCTCCCAACCTATATAGGTTACTTCAAAATAATTTGCAGCGAAAGTTAATCCACACGAACTTTTCTCATATCCGTCATTCAAGTTCATCCACGCCAATTAATTTAAAATTCTATTCGCAAAAGTAAATCTTCGCGAAAATTTATCCAAATAACGTTTTTAGATATCCTCCTTTTTTCACATTGAACATTTTTTTTCAAATAATATGTAATAATCATTTAAGATTACACAATCATCTCACTTAAAAATATGTATATACAATTTTTTAAATATTTACAATAAAAAAAATACTGGCATTACCACTGTAAACATTTCCAGAATGATCTTGGACAGCTGATCCATTATTTCTATACAAAAATTTGTATCTAATTTCAGTTTTAACAAAAATCAATTTTATCTTTGACGTAAATCATGTTCCATTTGATTTTGGATAAATTTATGATTGATTTACTTTTGAATCTCATTTTTGAGATATAGATCTGCATACCGATATATTTTTATAAAAAACTTAAAATTGTTGCATTTTTAAGCCATAATTTTATAGTAAAAAAATTGGCATCCAATGCTATATAACATAATGATACTTGGGAAAACCCACAGTTTTGGATATACCTCATTTTCAAATTGCCAATAACTAATAACTATTAACTAATAATATCGCGAATAAAAGAGCCACTTAAACTATAAGTCCTAATAGCTTAAACACTAAGATGAATCCTAACGTGTGATGCGTCTTGAATCATACAATATCATTTTTACTTAAAAAGCTACATCTCACAGTTTCTGGAAATTTGGTATCCTAAATCAATATAAATTCGATAAAATTATAAAATTTATAAGTTTAATTCCTTTGAGCTTCTTGTAACATTTGCCTGGGTCAAAAAAGTAAGAGCTGTAAAACTATCAAGAAAAAGACTTAAAACTTCCTTGTGGTTTTTGAAATTTAATTCTATGTTTACTTGATCAATTTTTTAATAGTTTAATTATTAATTATTTTTTCAATTTTTCCAAATTGCGATTAATTACTTTTTTATCGAACTGGAATTTTATACAACTACCCAATTAAAAGTAGAGTTTACTTCTTCAACAGCATATCTTGCTAACAAATTTGAGTGAGAAAAACTCTGTTCGGAAATTCGATCATCTCTTGTTAAATTTTAAAACTCAAAGTATTTTTAAACGCTTCTTCTTTAAGTCGATTTAAAGCAATCAATCCTAAAGTTCAGTTTTGAATCTGTAAACGCAATCTGAAAGAAAATACTTTTTTTTGCAAGTCTGAAAATTTACGACACGTATACATGAATGCATATACGTATAGATATTTATACGCACAGGTATAAAATTACTGCACAGTGAACTACATGGAAATTGCATTAGTATGGAAACTTTCAACATACGGTGTTTATCTACAGCTAGATTTCTATAATTCTGTTAGTATTGCAATACTAATATTTATAGTGATGTCAAAATCGAAAAAATACAGTCAAACAGTGTCATGGCATAATTTATCTGTTAAAATTTTTTTCCCACATAGCAGTATGGGAAGAACTTTTGGTTGCAGCCAAGATCATATTCAAGTTCGTGATGTCACTAAAAATCATTTATAAGAATCTTGAAAGAAATTTTTCAAACAAATAAAAAGAAAAAAAAAATTCAATAAAGGTTTTCAAAACCATTCAATTTTTTTAAAATATCGGTCCCAAATATGAATATAAAAACACATTTGTTACATAGCATCATTATTTTTTGTTATAAAAACTTGATTAATACATATAAACAAAGTAAACTTTTACATAAATTCCTATCTATAATGAAAGAGTCAGCAAAATCCCATAACAAACATGAAAGTTAGTTAAGTAAGATTTAGCCTTTAATTTGTTTAGGTTTTGGTGGACGATAACAACAATTGGTTCGGTTGTAACCACATGGGTGATAGTATTTAGGACCTAAAAGGTAAAAATTCAAAGATTCAGTAATTTTTTTTTTACTCAGTTTTAATTCCAAGGAGCAAAATATGTCATAACTCTTCAACAAAATCAATATATGAAGGTTTGCAAAAGCATGGCAAGCTTGTTAGCAAGCTAAAATTAAAAATTGCTAAATTGGAAAGTATAATGATCAAAATAAAACAAAACTTAAGCGTTATCTGAGGGCCGAACCGGGTACAAGAATGGGAATCTTGTATATTATCGCTTTGTAGTGGTAACATACAAGAGCCACATTAGCTCATATGAGAATTATCATAATTCCATATAATATATTTATATTTGTATATGCAGAAGAAAACTGCTACAGAATTCAACAAACAGCAAATTTTGTTAAGCTACCAGTAATAATAATTCTCTGTCATCTGTATTGAAAATAATTTTATTTGGTTTTGATTTGGTAACTAACAACATATACATCATCTCTATTGTCTCAATTAAATTTTTCTCTATTGTTCAAATATTAATAATAAAGATATGGTGAGGCGAGACAAAATGAAGTGATGGTTTTTGGCAAAAATTTCGACTCAAATATCGGTTCGAATTAGATAGCAAATAAAAATTTCCTTGTTATAAAGAACCTTTCGTGTTACTGCCAAATGAGCTCCTGCTGGGAAAGGTGAAAATAATATAAATGTAACGAAAACTTTTGAAAAATATTCGAGATTGATTTGATTTTTCTCTTGATTAAATAGTGAAGCGAAAATTTTTTGAAGGAATTAATAGTACAAAATGAATTATCTTAAGATATACAATCCTATCAGCTTAATTAATAGGATTGATCACAATTTAAATTATCAGTCGATAAACAAAAAAAGAAAAAAAAGAAAATATACTTACAACACAAGCAACCATTTGGATTTTTCTTGCATCTCCTTGAGCACCACGAAAATTTGGGGCCAGGACCTAAATTTTTAAAATTCAAATTTATCATTTTTCAAAACAATTTTTTTACGGACATCCATTCAATCCAAAAAGAAAAAATAGTTAAAAGAGAACTAAAGTTTTCTACTGCATAGAATAAATAAATCTAAATAGAGATCTGGTATAATATTTTATATTAATAAACAGATCTGGTGCTCTGTTATAACGTTAGGCGCAAGGTCTAGCTCAAACGAAAAGAAGATAATAGAATCTCTCATTATAGTCTGTTACCGACCTCGGAACTTGCCGAATATTTCACTTTTTTTTTAATTTTTAAATGGTTTTTGTTTCCAAGTTTTGTTACACTAAATTTAGGTTTAAAAAATAAAACTTCTGCAGGATTACACTAAAATGTTGATGTCATTGATTAATCTCAAAAATTTCCAATTGAATGTTAAAAAGTGTTCGACTTAAATATTTTAAGGGCATGGATGATTATACACATATATTCTAGGTCAATGTGCAAAATATCATAAATGATTTATCAAACGTTTTAATCAATCTAGTCTCGAGCTACGTTAGTTTCCAAAAATTTTTCATATTAAATATTACTCACAGATTCTGCAACATTGTCTTGAATTGTACCAACAGGGTCGGTATCTTACAGGGCCTAAAGTAAACAATATTATTTTTAATATAATCACAATAACTTTAAAAAAAGATAGTAAATTGTACACATTCTTGTTCAAATAAAATAAGTTTCTTATAAAAACCTAACTTGGTCTAGTTCAAGTTTGTTAAAATTTCTTAAAATAAAAAAACAAAAACCGGGTTTCATGGAAAGCTTCTTATTTTTTCCTAAAAGATTGGTATTCAAATAAAAACTAGTGAATATACAAAAGAGATTTTTAATATTCAAGTTGGTATGTACCAAGATTTTGATTTAATTACGTGGCTTCATGTTTAAAAATCTTTTTTTTTTTCTCAAATAGAAATATAATGAATACTCACAACAACATCTTGGTTTTCCTGAACCTTCACACTTCTTTAATCTGGAATCAAATCTAACGCGACCTAAAAAATTCCATGGAAAAGAGTAACATTAAAAGATATGATAAAAGGCATCTATAATTCCTATCAACGCCCAATCCATCGGTGACGAGAAAAATCGTGGGGGACAATTCTTAGGTCTTAGAAAAAGTTGAAAATTACCCTGCGCAAAGATTGAATTTTCGGTAAGTGCTTGTGAAAAGGGCTAAAAACATATTTAAAACATATAGTCGTTCAAAACTGATGTTTTTGCACGTTGTTATAAATGTATTTATAGAGAATACCAAGAGCAAGGGGAAAATTAGTGGTAATAGGATAGCAATTTTATTGGTGTAGGCTTGAGAATGGGAAAAAATTATATGGCGCAATGGCAAGAATTATGATTGAACAAGACTCACATCAGATTTTTTTTTTCTATGATTTAGGCATAAATATCTTAACGTGTACCGAATATTTTTTGCCCTATGAATTTCCAAAATTAGTAGGTATATTTTTGCAAGTCAATTATTTTGAATTGTATTAGAAATTACGCTAAAAGATAGGTATCAAAAAAACTAAGGAAAAATATTTCTACAAAAAATTTAATGTGGTTGTCCGAGTTACTAAAAGCTTCGAATAAAGTTAAATCCATGATTTCTTTTCGTATGTAAAAAAGTAAAATAATGATGATTAGTTTTTCCTGAGTTGACGGTATATTTTCTTTTTATTATTTGGATCCTGCGTTTGTAACTGCTTGCAAAACCTTGTTCTGTATACGGCCTAATCTTTATTTCCAGGTGTTTGAAAACATCAGATAAATCAACAAACCCATCATTAAAATTAACAATAGCAGAATTTAAATTTAAATTTACCAGATTTTGGTGTATATTCGTACGGAAAAAATTTTCCAAAATCTTTATTGCCTTCTGTGTGAGTTTTCCTTTTCCAGTTAAGGGCTCCCCATCTGCTAATTTATGTGTGCGCCAAGTCTGGATAAGGTTGCGACAACGTGTACCGGAACATTTGTTGACATGATCAACATATTCCAGCTTTTCTGGAGCTCTTTTAACATATGGTTTTGAAGTTACTACTTCTCCGTAAGTAGATGTGTCTCCATCTCCAATCTAGGGTGTATAACGTAGTTTCTTTTTATTGATTGAGTGTTTAAATATTCTAATCGCAAAGGGACCTTCCAATGGACTTGAGGACTTTGTATGATTGGTTCGACAAATGTGTTAAATCAACAAATCATTATACCCTGGTAAGTCTTTTCTTGTATGCCAAATTTGGCATCCTTTTAATTTGATAGTGTAAATGTCTAAGAATTTGCCATACTATGTTAAGATAACGGTGATCACACCGTTCTTCAAGACATGGCCGCGTCGCTTCCAAGTTCCTCCTACCGAAACATGGCAATCCCCGATCACATTTTCATTAAAGTTCTCTTTTAAAACATTTTTCCTGGTTTTTATTGCTGCCTTATGAATGCTTTTATTACCAACTTTAACATAAACTTCATTTAATTTGTTTTTAATTGAATGGTACGTTGCTAAATTCATTGGCTGGCTCCATATTCATAATGCTGCAAAAAGTCCTGATTACGGTTCATCCACAACCAATCTCCCAAAAAGCCATGACAATTTGAGGATTCAGCTGCTTTGTCTCCTGGAGAAGCTATCATCCCTTCATTTTTAACATCATGAGGCGAACTGAAATCATTTTTCTATTCACATTTCTTACATGTTATAGCAAGTTTTATTGTAATCTGCATTTGTTTTTCTTCTGTACCTGAATACTTTAGTTACAAACTGGATAGGACAAGCTTTCAAATACATTTTTGAGTGCACCAAAGTTAACAACAGGATTGAAATCATCTTTGTGACGATTCTCTAATGTCACTTTTTTATTTTCTTTCTACTTGCAGGTAATGGAGTATCTAGAGATATTGTTTGTTTTTGTTTTTTAGCAGTTTCTTCCACATCAACTCAGCTCTTAGTACATGTTTGAAATGAAAATGTCTACACGGAGGATTCAAAACATTGTGATAAGCAAGCTTAATAATACAGGCTAACTATGAGCGTACATCCCCGCTGTCAAGTCCCAAAGCTACTGTTAATTTTGCCAGATAAAAGCTAAGCTTTAAATAGTTATTAAAAAATGGTCAAATCGAGAAAAAAAATGGGATATTGGCTTTAAAGAACATAAAAGTAACCATTACTTACATCTTTTTTGTACTGGAGCTGGAGATGTTCCAGCTTTAGTGGGCGGTTTTGTGGCGGTAACTCTTTTGTCCTGTTCGTCTTCTTCGTCTACCTCTTCTTCGTCTGCTTTCTCCTCTTCTGAGAATTCGTCTTCATCTTCACCTTCAAATTCGTCGTTGTCAATATTATCAATTTCGTTGTCATCTTCGTTAAATGCTAGTAATTCATCTTCGCTATTATCTTGTATGAATTCTGCAGTCAATAAACCACTTAAAGCAATCAATCCAAACAAAAACAACCACTTCATTATCACAACGCTGGAAAAAAATTGTTCTTATATTAGAAAACAAATTATAAGATATATATTATATATTATATATATTATAAATTAAACTAAATTTTTCACATATAGTAAAATATGTATTATATTCAATAATATTACACCTTAGTTAGAATTTATAGAAAGCTCAGGCTTTCTAAAAATAATGACTTTTTCCCAAAATTTTGTATACATACCTATTTTCCAAACGAACTTCTCTTACAAAACCAAGAGTTCGTCTGAATTTTTTGTAATGTAGCAACACCTTTATATGCTATGATCACACGTGATATATATCCACAATTTAATTGACCATTGCCCGTTGCTGATTCCATGATAATAATATGCGGAAACCGTATCGGAAGAAAATCGGATGGTGTATTTGAATCGTACTACTGAGCTGATATTGAGCCTATTTGTTAGAAATATACAAATTATTTAATTATCGTTTTTTTTTTTTTTTTATTTATTTATTCATCTGTTTTCTTTTTTTTATTTTTTAATATGTAGAAATGCGAGTCTAGAAAATGCTACCATACGTTATTTGAGTTGCTACAGTTTTTGAGTTAAGGAACTGGGAACACGTTCAACTTGAGCGCATGAACTAGTAAATTATTGAAGGAGCATATATCTATATAATT
>JAUZNK010096666.1:0-12149 GCA_035046665.1 Euphysa ruthae
CCTTTCTCTTTCCTGTTTCAGGATTAATTTTATATGCACATACAGAGCATTTTCTCCTTTTAATATGTTTGGTACTGCAATGCTTCCCCTTCAATCGTGTGGTAGATACAACACTGCGACACGTTCGGCATGTCGATTCGACCCCCCTTGGGCGCCAAAGGGTTAAGCAATTCGTTGAATATAGCAAAAACAAATTGTTCATAAATCCAAATAAATAAAATAATTTATAAGAAGCCTATAGCAAATGTCATTGAATAATTCTAAATTTGAATAACTTGATTTGTTAATAAAATCTCAAACCTAATAATTACGATCAGACCATCTTAATTCTTTTGAAAAATCTTTCCATACGGAAAAAAGAAGAAGGATGCAGTTTCTTTATAACAGCAACAAATTTAAAGCGCCTAACTTTAAATGGATCAAAAATGAATTTAATCACGTTTTAATTTTACATCTGTTAATATCTACAAATATATATATGCATAATTATTGTCCAACGGAGCCTCGGATGCTTGAACGGTTTGTATACCATTGCACTGAAAGCAAAGCATCTAGTCGTTATGTTGAGAGTGATAACATAAGAAAAGACTTTACGAGAAAAAAAAAAAAAAAAAAAAAAAAAAAAGGTAGTTTAGATATATCTTATGCTTGTAAAATTTATATAAAAACTAACCTGTAAAACGATTAAATCAAAATAAAATTGTGAATTTATTATACATGGTTTAAAAAAATAAAATCAAAATATTTAGGTAATCAAAGTGAGAGGTAGGTTAAAGAGATATATTTAATCAAGATAATATAATAAAATTGCTATTTCAAAAATGATGATTTTCTTCAATAACTTAGACAGAATATTCAATAGTTCTATTCTAAATATTATTTACAAATATTTATAGGTCAAATAATATGTATCTGATAATAATAATAATTATCATGAAACTGAACACATTAACAAGCATGTCTCAAGAGCTTTTTTAATAAGTAAAATTACCCAAAATTTAAATAGATATCCAGCACGAACACATGTGGAAATTCTGCATACTGGCTAAATCTTGCAATGCTGAAAAAACCAAACTTCCATATTACTTGAATAGCAAAAAAAATTTACAGCATGAATGTGTTGCTTGAAGCTCATTCTGAAGTTTAAAAGCACTTAGTTAGAATTACATAAAATTCTTCTTTTTTTTGAATTTCAATTTAAAAAGGAAAATATCTTAAAAGTTTGAGCAAACATGGCTACCTAAGCTACATATTGGTAATAAATACAACCACTGTTAGCATAACCGATTTTCAGATACAGATATCGATACGTAATATGCAATGATTATCAGTTATTTTTTTTGACTGATTATTGATAAAAAATGGCCCTAAGTTAAAATGCAAAACAAAATTATTATGTTTTTAAAATATGTTTAATCCAGTTAAGATAGAAATGTTGAAAGCCATGCTCAAGATTTAGAATAAATTAATGATATTCTTAGCATCACACTGTGCAATTGCTCGTCATTCTAATCCATAGGACATAAAGTTTTGCCAGGGTCAGGCTGCTAGATAGTCTGGGTTATATAGCATTATTCACACAAATTACAGTTTTCGTGGTTTTCAGGTTCTTTGTTTTTAGATTTTTTATGGTAACTTTTAGGTCCTTTACATTCCTCATCACCAGACACATCCGAGTCTTCATCTGATGATTCTCCAAACATTCTTGGTTTCTTGTACACACAACAACCTGTAAATAAGCAAAAACACATGCAGGTAAATTTCTTTTCCTTTACTATTATTACAACAAAAGTATTTAAATGACATTGACATGTTTATAAATCTACTGGTATAAATAACTGGTAAAAAAAAAAAAAAGAGGTGAAAAATCAAATCTACAATCAATTCATAGAGGAGGATAGAGTTGATTTGAAAGTAATTGGATTTACAAACAGGCAGTATGTACAATACTGTTCAATGACTGAAACAGAAATAACTCTGACCTTTTTTACAACATAACTAACAAGGTTTGAAAAACAGTTGTATTTATATGCCAAACACGAAGATATTTTGTAAGTGTTCTTTAACGTTTTTAAAAAATTTGCAGATTGACATAACTAAATACTGGTGTTTTCAACTTTTTTTATATTAAAAAGCCTTGAGATCTTCAGAGATAATTAAAGAGCAATCTGAAATCTTTTATCTGACAACCTACATTTAGAAGATTTCTTTCCCATTCCTTCATTATCTATAGTTCCTTCTTTCCATTTGATCTTCTTCTCACTTTTTGGTGAGTTTAAACGCAATACTGGCTATAAAATAAAAAAAACCTTTTTTATAAAGAAACAGCATATTAGAAAAAGGATTCTCTAGTAAAGTTTTTTTTTAATTTAAAAAAATGTTTTTCTAGCCATTGCTCTCTCATAAGAGGGTGAGAAAAAATGGACAAAAAAAAAAATGCTTTTTAAAATTTAAACAAATAATCATTTTATTGACAACAACAGTGGTCATTTGATTAAATCTGCCAATTTGCCAGCTAAACAGAAAGTCTCCCATGACAAGCGACTCATCTACTTCATCACAGCTTTTCCGAACTTTGTTAAATATGGGCAAATAACATAAGTACAGTAAATTCATCAATGAAAATAGAGATGTTCTAAGACGAAAGAGTTTCATGCCAGTATGTGTGCCAGGCACAACAAATTTATTTTGGAATACAAAGTTATTTAACATAAGTGGAGAAAATAAGAGTTGCAGCATACTACAATGGCGATCTCTGTTTAACTAAGAAATTTACGAGAAAAAAAAAACACCTCTTTTTTCCTATCAGAAGATTTTCTGAAAATCTGCCTATTGAAAACCTTGAAACAGAACTTTGCTGGACAGTCTGTCACACATTCAAACAAATCCTTCAAAGCTCAACAAATGAGAGATGATTTATTATTTATAAAAGAATCTCTATCATCGTCAAACTCAGTTGGGTTTTTTGCTGCACAATACAAAAACCTATATTAAAAATGCCTATCTATAGCCCACTCCTAGTATTAGACATCAACTGTATATTCATAATGAAGCCAATGCAATTTTGAAACAAATTTTTTGAAATTATGTATGCAAATATTGCAGAGTAAGTTTATACCAGCATGTGCAGAAAAAAGATAAAGATACGCCATGCTATTCTTTCATGGAAAGTTGAAAAATCTAAAATTTCAGAAAAGTTAAACAATTTAAACTAAGCACTATTAATATGACTGACATGCCCGCAAAACCAGAAATGATATTTTATACAGAAACGAAAAATATAAATCAGATCAAAAATTTTTGAGAAAAATCAAAAAATGCGATTTTTGGGCATTCTTGTCCAGCCCTAAAGAATTTAAAAAACAGCCAAAGTGTCAAAATAATTATAGATAATATTCTAAAACTTCAACTCAATCAAAATTGATCATTTGAGAATTTCAGGCATACCTACCAAACCCAAGATTTTTTTTTAAAAGTGATACATACTCCAAGTATTTCAATGAGACATGCTCAAAGTGTTAGAAAATGTTCATAATTTGTTCAAAATTTTAATTTTTTGATTTTTTATCGGCATGTCGCTCAGAAAATAAAAAAGAGCATGTATACTTTGCTTAAATTTTCTTTTAAAATGGCCAACATTTATGTGGTACTCAAAAACAGAAGTAAAATTTTGTAACATTCTAGCATAATATCAATTTATGAGCAATTTTCCATTTTTTATATTAAAATTGCTGAGAACAAAACCAAAGTTTTATCCACGAAATGCAGAAAGTGTTATTTCTGTACCCTAAATAGCGTCAAGAAATGGCACATCAAAAAATTTTGGCAAATGGCCATATGAGTCAATAAAATTCAATAATTGCATGTGTTGATGCAAAATTAGAAAAAAAAAAATTGGACCAGGGCTTAAAAAAATTGAATGAGAAAGTTTTGATATTTTGAGGCATTCCTTGCAGCTATTCCAACATTGTATGAACATTAAAATAATAAATAAAAATAATAAAAGATTTCTTACCAGACGCTGCTGTTCTGTTGATTCCTCAGCAGTTATTGTTTTCGTAGAAGTTGATGCTAAAGTGGCCATCTTGCATTTATTACATTATTTTGCTAAATTAAAATATAAATTAGTAGAAAAAAAAAAAAAAAAAAAAAAAAAATAAAAAACCAACTAAATGCTTGAAAATTTTAAAATATACCCTAACTTGGCTGATTTTAATTCTCGGACCATTTTAAGGATAAAGGTAAAAAACCTTGATTTTCATATACAATTTTTTGATAATTTTTTTTTTTTATAACTAGCGGCTAGTATCAAACTCATGGTAAAGAAAGAAAAGAGAAAGATTGCAGATCATGAGACTTTTCTTAAGAAGCTTATTTGCAAGTTAATATAACCATCGAAGTAGTGACAATAATTATTTTAATTTTAAAATAAGCGTTAAAGACTAATGGATCCCTGATCATAAATAAAACAAGAACTTAATGACAAAATGACCTCGAAAAAGAAATAATCTCCTAAATAAATTTTACCTATTATGTATAACATAAAGTTTAAATCAATTGTAAATTAAAAATTATAAGAAATATTTTCTGCTCATTAAGCTGAATCAAATTTATAAGTTCTATTTTGTTATCTCATGGCAAAAATAGCTCCTCCGATTTTTAGAAAGACAGTTATTAATACATTCCAAAACCTTCTTAATTCATTTTTCCAAGATTTTTAAAGCTGCAGATAAAAATGCTCCATATCACATTAAAAAGCAGAAAATTTTTATTTTGGCTACATATACTATTTCCAAGAAAAATAAGTTTGGTTGATGAAATCTTCTAACAAACCAGAACTTTTTATGCAAGCATGGTAGACAAATGTTAAAAAATATACAACACCAATTGCTAACATTCGCTCAAATTATTTCACAAGCCTACCTAGTTGAATTGAAACTTAACAGCTATGTTATTGGAAAGCTATATTTACAAAAAAAGACTTTTTTTAACAACAATAGTGATGAATTTCAGTACTCATTGTGATTAAATGATCCAGGGAAAGATTGTTTTTTTTTTTCAAGAAATGGCTTTTTCAGGAACAGCAATGTCTGGTAATCTTCTTTTTTTTTTTTGATTTGATGAGGATTATAAACTTGACTTGACTTCATTTGCTGCATAGTGAGAAAAATACTTTGCATGTGCAGTGTCCTAGTTAGACTTCATTTGCTGCATAGTGAGAAAAATACTTTGCATGTACAGTGTCCTAGTTAGACTTCATTTGCTGTATAGTGAAAAAAATACTTTGCATGTGGAGTGTCCTAGTTAGACTTCATCTGCTGTATAGTGAGAAAAATACTTTGGATGTGGAGTGTCCTAGTTAGACTTCATTTGCTGCATATTAAGAAAAATACTTTGCATGTGCAGTGTCCTAGCTAGACTTCATTTGCTGCATAGTGAGAAAAATACTTTGCATGTGGAGTGTCCTAGCTAGACTTCATTTACTGCACAGTGAGAAAAATAATTTGCATGTGCAGTGTCCTAGTTAGACTTCATTTGCTGTATAGTGAGAAAAATACTTTGCATGTGCAGTGTCCTAGTTAGACTTCATTTGCTGCATAGTGAGAAAAATTAAACAGCTCAGAGGTTTGGAGACAAGTTTTGTCTGTGGACAAAATAAAAATAATAAATTCAAATATAACATTTAACCCTTTCACTCCCAGAGTTATTTAAATTAGATTCCCAGAACAAAATTAGCAATTTCTACCTAAACATTTTGAAATACTATAACACAAAAATGACTAGGTATTTTTCAATAAAAACTTTCACCATTTTCTAAGGATACAATAAAATGCAAAAATATGAAAAAAATGATGACATCATAAAAGCACTAAGCCCAGACTCTTTGTTTTGGAAAAAATATATTATTTTACTAACAAAATTCATAAAATTCTAAGTAAAATTATTTTTTTGAAATTGAAAATGGCCTTAGAAAGTTATTTATGGTATCTAATAACAGACACAAAAGTAATAAGGGTTTTTTAAAATGTGCTTTTTCTAAAATCGCAGCATTTATACCAGTAACCCCAAAAATCGTTTTACACTTTATCCAAAAAGAAAACCTTGTTATAGTCTTTGATCCCTACCACTTACATGTAAATGGCCTTGTTTTACTTAACCAGTATTATCATTCTCTTCTGCACTGCTATCAAACTCACTGATACTGTTATTGACAATCTCGTTTTCAAACTGTTCCAGAGGTTGTTCGACCTTCTTTTTTCTCCCATTCATCTTTTCAGTCAACTTGCCAAATCAATAACTTTAAAGCGAAAAATGTTTTTTTGATCCAGTTTTCTGTATAGTGCCAAATTTATTAGTAGTGGCATTAAGCTAAAGCAACATGGCTTTTCAGTAATTTATTTTATTATGTTTCAATATTAGGTTTCATATAAGTTTTAGCTGCGAATTTTTTAATCATCAAAATCACTTTGTTTACAGTTTCTATCTGCAATCAAATTTGCATTATTTTCTGTCAGAATTTTATTTATAAATAGCTACAAAGTAATAACACTATATTTCGAAGTTATGCTGCAACTTAAATATATTTCTCTGAATAATTAAAGTAATTTGTGACTCATTTTCACAGTCCCCTTCCAATTTGCATTGTTGCTATGTTTTTTTTATCACTGATCCTTAAATTAGGAAGAAAACGGGATGTCCATGTTTTGAATGAAACTAAACACAATTTATTAAAAAGTATTTAATTCATTAAATTTGATTAAAAGCTTTTCCTCTTATTTTGAAAACTTAAAAAAAAAAAAAAAATAAAACTGTTCCAGAACTAAACAAAAGTTTTATTATGCTCTTGTTGATATGAAATAAAAACTTGATATTAGAAAATAAAAGTTCTCATTTGCAAAATTTTTCCTAAGCCATTTTCCTAAATTTTTTTTTTGCCAAGCCATTGAACATTGTATGAGTAGCTTTTCCAGTTATATGTAGAAGGTAAGAAAATAGCACAGTGTAATAAAAGAATAGTGCAACAACTCAAATGCTAAAATGCTTTAGCTAGAGCACTGATGGATCTTATCAATTAAATACAAGACAAACCAAGTAACCAACCATTAGACGTTTTCGTAATTATTCAGCATTACTTCTAATGGAAATTTGCAAACAAATTAAGATAGATATAATAATAAATGAAGCGTACGAAATACATCTAGGCAAAATATATGCGTGGCTGTAAGTCATTCACCATCAGGATTTTAAAAAAATGGGTTATAACAGTTTTAGAACATATTTTTTGAGCATTAAATATAAAAAAAAAGCAAAAAAAAAAAAAAAAAAAAAAAAAAAAAGCAGAAAAAAATGACTGACAGGTGGCTATTTGGTTAAAGAGGTGGCCTTATTCGATTAAAAATTTTCATATTTGATTTTGGTAGAGAGTAGTCTAGTTAAAATGTGTTTTCTATGTTCTCACAACTTCATGCAAAACTAATAAAAAATAATAATTTTGAGAAAATTTCATAAAAGCAATCTTCGGAGAAAATATATTAGACAAGCAATATTTTGGTGCAGAACAAAAAAAAAACGAGATTTTCTGACATGTGGTTTTTAATGTCATAAGATTCCAACAGTCCTTTAGCTTAGGTTCACGAAAAACTAAAAAAAAAAAAAAAAAAAATTTTGAGAAAATTTCAAAAAAGTCATTTTCATTGAAAAATTGGGCCATATTTCAATAGCAAAAAACAAACTTTCAGCAGGTAGCTATTAGGGAAAAAGTACCTCATAAGTTAATTAATGGATTTTGAGGAAAATCAAACGGTGCTTAAGATCTGAAATGACCATATTTGAACATATATTTGGCTCATTACGGAAAACAAATTTTTTCCAAAATTTGAAAAATTGTCACTTTTTTGCTTGATAACAACATCACTTCACATGAAATTTAATAAACTAAAGAATACTGATAAGAAGTTTTTCTGACAGACGGAAGGAGAAATGTTATAGGACTGTGCCAAGAGTCCAAATAATTGATTCTTAATTTCAATGATACAATTTATTTTTATCTATGAGGGAAAAAATAAACATTAGACCCAGAAACAAGTTCATTAACTTCATAAAGAAAATTTTAAAAATTTAGGAAAATAAAGAAACTGTTCTTTAGTATAAGACAAAAACATAAATTTTGTGCCTGATTTACCTCGTTTTGGCCCAATTTTGGTCTAACAGGAAATTTCCTGCTAAAAAAAGTTGAAAAATTCAATCAATTCTCTTTAAAAAAACATTTACATTTTTGGACATGATTTAACTCGCTTTAACCTGGTTTTGAGCCAACGGGAACTTTTAGTAGAACACAAAATGGCCCATTTTAAATCAAACATGAGCTCTTAACTCCATACAAAAAATCAAACGGATAAAGCATGTTACTGGGCTCGATTTGGCATAATTTTAGGCTCATGAGAATTGTTTTGAAAAATTGACCTTTGTCACTTTCTAGCCTTTACTGATTTTCAATGCCACATAAAAAAATCTAAAATTATCTTCAAATAAATGAAAAACATAAGGAAATTATAAAATACTTCTGGAGAACTAGAAATGACATGACCATAAATACTCTAATAAGCAAGCTTTAATGTTTTAAACCCCTCCTTAACTCCACTCGTATTTCCCATTGATTAATAGAATTTCTTACTTCAAATGAATTTTTTATTAGAACACCTGTTTTATACAAGGATGATTTCTATTGAATAAATTTACTAGTTAACTTTGAATTTTTTGAGTGAAATACCAAAATTGTAAGGTTAATTGCAAGATGGATGGCTGTCTGCAGTAGGATAAAAAAACAAAACAAAGAAGACTTAAATTATAAAATAAAGTATAACGGTTAAGTTAACAGAATATTTAGAGGATAGCAAAAATATTCCCATAAACATTACAATGACATAATCACTAATCAATTATCTCGTATGCAAACAAAAGAAATCATTATACTCAATGTAAATTATCTCAAAGGAGGAAACAATGAATTTAAAAGCATTTTTAAACTATAGCAATCTTCTTAACTTATTAAGCAAACAACTTGTATCACAAAAGAATGATCTACTTTAATAGACGTTATAACAAGAAATAATACATTGCCTATTTTTAAAACCGGTGTTATAGCACCAAGCCTGAGTAACCATGACATGGTTTACTGCATTAGAAAATTAAAAAAACGTTTCAAAGCAATTCTGTGTAGAAGCTATTAAAAATATGATGAAAGCCTCATAAAAACAGACGTCACAAATGTTTCATGGGATTCCGTTTATAACTAACACAAATGTAAACATATTCTTAGAAAACTTAATATCATAAAACACGAATTTGATAAACATGCTCCTTTAATAGAAATAAAAAATGAAGGGTAAACCATGTACTTGGATATTCAATGAACTCAAAAAACAAATGAACAATAGGAATAAAGCTTTATGAAAGTGGCACAAATTTAAAAAAATGATTTTGATCTTCGGACATATAAAGCATCAAGAAAACACTGCAACAACCTTTTAAAACAAGCAAAAGCTAAATACAATAGAAAATTAGTTACCAAAAAGACCTTACTCCATTCAAGTTTCGGAAGATTGTTAACAAAATCATACCAACAAAGTCTAAACCTCTCAATTGTCCTTCATCAAACAGCAAAAAAACAATCAAAAATTTCAGAAATTACTTTAGTATCGCAGTCCATCAATTAAAAGTTACAACATTGTTTATTAAAGATTGTTTATGCGGAAAACGAAAGTTATTAAAAAAAAAACCCAAAATGTGTTCCAGTTCTTGTACGTCTCCAGGATCTTTATTTAAAAACAAATTTGACCTTTAAAAACTAACTAAGCTACTGGTACAGACAAGTTCCCAACAAAACTGTTACGCACATTTGCTTTTGAAATATCATCATCTATCGCACATATCAAAAATATGCCACTTAAGCAAGCAATCATACCATCATGTTGGAAGACAGCCAAAGTTGTCCCAATTCATATATCTGGGTTGACAAACACACCAGAAAACTACCGTCCTATATCAGTATTGCCAGCCCTCTACAAAATACTCAAGAAAGCTGTTCACAATTAGTTACGTGACTTTGTCAACAAAAAAAAAATCTTTTAAGTGATTTCCTATTTGGCTACAGAAAAAAAAAGACCAACTGAGCTAGCTTCTTCTTCTTCTTCTGCTAGCCAACATCTTAAAGAAGTAGGTAATGGAAAAGTTGTTGGAGCTGTTTTCCTGGATTTAAAAAAAAACATGAGCTAAATTGGTTTACTTACTACCTTTTTAATAGAGAACAATTTGTTGAATGTGATAATAAGCAATCCAAAGAGTTCATAATGACACGTGGTGTCCCACAAAATTCCATTGTGGGACCGTTTCTATTCTTAATATATTTTAACGACTTTGCTATTTGTTTGAAAAAAGCACACACTATAAAATTTGCAGGTGATACCGTAATTTACTTCTTAGGTTCAACATTCACTGTAATCGAAAACACTCTCCAAGATGAAATTGACTCTATAAATACTTGGACGAAAACGATCTCATAATATAATATATGAGATCGCTAAGATATTATCTTATTAAAGGAAAAATAGAAATAATGATGTTTGGAACTGAAAAGCAATTATAGATTATTTAAAAGCCCACTGACACTCTCCTATCTTGGTTACAGAATCCTTACAACTGATGACCAAACATACCTTAAATGTAGCCTAGAACATTCGCTTTATTCGAAAAGTTTCTTTACTAAAGCCTTTAAAAAAGCATGTAATTGAATAAAACTTCTAGCAAAAATGAGAACTAACATGTAACTTTCACGATATTTGATAGATTGGATAAAAATGATTTGATAAAATTACATTTGTTGACAACACCAAACACATTAAAAACATTCATCCACTAATAAAGAGAAATGCATGTCTTATAGTTTAGAAATGTATTATTGACCAAACTTGTAAGAATTTCCATCACTATTTTTACACCCAAGCTCACAAAATTAACACTAGAATTAACACCCGCTTGTTAAAGTTACCAAAAGTAAAACTCAAATTTGGAAAAAGAGCATTTAATTTCATTTCAACTACCACTATCGATCCAAAAAATTTCAAACATAACAGGTTACAAAAAAAGAATTTTAAACTTTAATTTAACGTATAATTTCAATTTTCAGTTTATATTTTATACTGACCCATTTAGCTATTTAATTTATAACTTTTTAAATTATATTTCAACAGGACGCACGTTGACAGCAGTTTGAATATCAGCTGAAGTGTAAACATCTTGCTAAAAAATTCATAATATTGATCTACTTATTAAAAACAAATAAAGAAAAAAATTTAGCTCATACAAAATTCTTATGAAGTTTCTTTAAATGCAATTAGTAATTCATTAACTTATGTGTTTATTTTAATTTATTTAAACACCCATTGATGTTAGTCCGGGGGCTAAATGCCCGGAATGGACGAAACAAAGCTATGTCAAAATTTTCTAACGCTGAATGGTGAAAAAGTGGCATTATTTGAAACATATCTGAGGAACTTCCAATAAAAATATTTAAAAAATATTATGCGTACACATTATGCTGGACATAAAAAATTGTGACCCCTGGACTAGACAGCAAAAAGTACAGGCAATGAAAGAGTTGTTGATTTATATTTATCCTTCTTCAAGTATAATTATTTTCAAATATATATTGAATGGCACAAATGGTACGCAAACACCAAATTGACAACTGGTATGCTGTTAATTTGACCGGTATATATTAAATTTTATATATCTTTATATGCCGGCCTAAATGGTGAATAATTCAGCTTAGTGTTGTTTAAAGAGGCTGCAATTATAAAAAAAAAGAAGAAGTGTATTTAGAACATTTATATGAATACAAAGCAAATGATTAAATAATCTATGTTAGGATGGTTTCATGCACCATTAAATTTAGGCCGTATTGCAGTAAAAAATTTTTCAAAATAATAAAAAATGTCAAAGATTAATGTCAAACAAGCATAGATCAACATAAATCAAGTTCCCTAAGAACTTCTTAACATGTGACCATGATATTTACTTTAAAGTTTTATAGGTTTAGCAAGATAACTATAGATAAAATATATATATACATGTATATATATATATATATA
>JAUZNK010096677.1:0-28531 GCA_035046665.1 Euphysa ruthae
AAAGCGATTTGTAACGTTTTTATTACTTTTTATGGAAAATGTAAAATAGATTATTATTGATATTCTGTGAGAAAAAACAATTTTACGCTCTGCAAAGAGTTTATTTTGACATACATTTCTGCAGTAGCTTATATCTAAAAATGCTTGTTTTAGCCAATCTGAAGGGTCTTTATAGTAAAAATTTTCTCCGCCCGTCGGCTCCAACCAAGGTGGCGCCTCCTTAGTCACTAAAGTATGTGGCCCGACCACTTTACAAATCGCGCCGCGGGCCCTGATATAAAGTGGTTTTTATTACCTATTTATAATCCTCATCAATGTCTTGGAAAGGCTTTTTTAATATTTTTTTTTCAAACTGATAGGTTAACACGAACTTAAAACCTGGAAATAAATTTTTAAGTGAATTTTCTGCAGAATGTGCTCTTTTTAATCTCATTAAATAAAAGACTTGTTATAAGTCCAAAATAGGTATTGGTATAACTTCCATTGACTTAATCATGATGAATGCTATCTCCTAGTTTTATTTTATATCAGGATTGTAAAAGACTTGATAATAAGTTATTTATTACTGAGTTTAACTATCATTTTTCAAAATCAAATTTTTGTTATGATTTTTGTACTTATGCTATTTTTAAATCTGTTTTAAAAAAACAAGCTCCTCACAAGAAAAAGATGTCACGTGGTAACAACAAGCCTTTTGTTTCCAAGTAGATTCGTAAATAGATTATGAAAGAGGCTAGGCTAAAGATTAAAGCCAATAGTCCAGGTCTATCTACTGACAAAGCTGCTTTTAATAGACAGCGAAATCTTTTCGTAAGCCTCGTTTGCAAGGAGAAGTAATCTTTCTTTGGTAGTATCGAAAGAAAAGAGGGAAAAAGATCTTTTTATGATACTTGCAAACCATTTATTTTTAGCAAACCTCTTTTTAACAATGAAAGAATTCTACTTCTTGATAATAATACTACTTTGATTTCTTGTGAGAAGGATATTGTGAATATATTTAATTCTTATTATGTTAACATAACTAGCACATTAAAATCCCGTAGACGAGTATCAAAATCAATATTCTATAGGGATCCTATTTCACGATCTGTCAAAATTTTTGGTACCCATCTGAGATTTTGTACAATCAAAAGGAATCACCACATAATAACACCTGTCATTTTTTCTCTTATTTGCCCATTGAAGTTCATGACGTCGTTGTTAAGCTAAGGAATGTTAATAATAATGATACGACTCTATGGATTTTGAAAGCCATGTTGTATACACACACACCTTTGGTTTGTGATTGCATTAATACATCAATTAACAATTTTATCTCTCCAGATCAATTGAAATGGGCTGATGTTGTTCCTGTCCGTAAAAACTTGGACACTACTGATAAAGGGAATTATCGTCCCATCAGTATCTTGCCTGCTGCTTCTAAAGTGTTTGAAAAGATGCTCTTTCGGCAAATAACTTTTTTTTTTTGAGTTTTCTCCCCTTCTTTGTGGCTTTTGTAAATGTTTTCTACCCAACTCTGTTTTGTTTCATCTTCTTCAGAAGGGGTAAAAATTTCTTGATAGAAAAGGATTTATAGGTATGATTCTGATTGATTTATCTAAAGAGTACGACTACATATCTCACAATCTTCTCCTGGCTAAACTTTCCGCGTAAGGGTTTTCTCACAATAGTCTGACACTTATAAAAACATATCTCTTTTCCAGGAAACAAAGAGTGAAGCTGAACTCAATGTTCATTTAGTGATTAAAAATTACACTAGGAGTTCCTCAAGGCTCCATTCATGGAACACTTTTATTCAATATTTATATTAACGATATGTTCTTCTTATACTTGAATCTGAGATTTGTAACTTTGCTGACAATAACACCTTGTACGCATGTGATAAATTTTTTTAATAATATCAAAATAATATTTGTAGACTCCAAAACTGGTTCCGTAATAAGCCCATGGTTGTTAACGTAACAAAAGTACAATGTCTTTAGGTGTTAAAGATCCATGCAATATTATATCTAACATTTTTGGTGTTGAAATTTTTGCAAAGAAACAATTGTAAAATATATTATTAGGAGTCACAATAGATTTCAAATTAGAAATTGTATTATAGCCAATAATATGATATCTTGCTTGATTAGATGGAGGAATAATACGAGTGCTAATCAAGCTAGAGTCCTTGTAAATAGTTTTATTCTTGTTAGATTATTGTATTGTCCTTTAATTTGGATGTTTTGTCTGAAAACTGACTACTAACTGATTCATAGAGTTCAAAGACGTGTGCTTAGAATTGCTACACTTGGAAACTACAGTCAGTTTTCATGCAAAACACCTGCAGCTCTTAATGGTTGACTCATTTAAATCAGTTAACAAAATTAATCCAGAATTATTGTGGGATCACTTTTATAAAAGATATATCATATTCTTTGAGGAATGAGATGATTTTAGTGCTCCCTCAATTAAAACTACTACATACGGAACCAATGCACTTCTCTTTAAAGCTTGCATTCTCTAGAATAACCTTCCGATTGACTTCACCCTCAATTTCTTGTTTTAAAAAACTGGTTAAGAAGCGAAAGGATTTTAAATGTAGTTGTTGTATTTGCGAATAGCTTTTCTAGTACGTTTATTATATTAAAAAGAAAAAGCAAAAAAAAAAAAGAAAAAAAAAAAAAAGTTTGATGATGTTATTAGCATTTAAATGAATAGTATATTTTTTTCTCGCTATGTAATTTTACAAACGTGAAATAAAGATTATTGATTGATAGGCTTAATGAACGGAGTTTAGATTGCTATTTGGGTGTTGTATTTTAATTTTTTTTAGTGAGACGATGATTTTACGATCATATTTTTTCCAGTAGATTTGCCAGTAATATTTAAAATTGAGTTAACTTTGGAAATAATTATTTTTGAATAAAATTGTTTGATTGCAATTTATTGAAATAATTTTTAGTTTTATGCTTATAAGAGGTTCAAATCGGTACCAGTTAAGTTATTAAAATCAATTAAAAAAAACATACCAACCATGGACGGTATCACCTAACCTATGAAAAAGCACAAAAAAAAACAAAGCTCAAAGAAAACAGTCACCCTGTTGTATACCTCGCGTTGAAAGAGCTTGTTGATTAAGTTAAAATTTTTTTTGTAATATTGATCAAATTTTCGTTTTCTAGTTCTTTCTGGATAAAACTATTAAGCCGGCAGTACACACAAAGTAGAAAAAAATGATCACTTGAATATAAATCAAATGTCTTGAAAAGTTAGGTGCATAGTAGAAATTTTGTACAATAAAAGTTTATAGATCAACATTTATAATACTGCTGAACAAAAATTTCAAATATTCTACTGTTCGCTTTCAGGGTATAGTTCAATTTTTGGGTAATTTTCTCTTGCGTAAGTTTTTGACCGATGCAAAACATTTCTAAATCAAATCATACATCATTTAGTGTTAAATTAAAAATTATATACTCTCAGTGCAGAAAATTATGAAAATATTTTAGCAGGGAGTCAAAAAATGAAATACTTTCTAGCATTTTTTTAACACTTAGATAATAAAAAACATAATAAAAAAAAGGTTAAAAAATATTTATTTTTTTTATAAACATTTTGTACTACCTTAAACATGCAAAGTTCATGACAAAAGTATTGCAAATCATATAAAAATACGAGGTTGATTGATAACAAAAAATTTTATGCTACCATATGATCATTTAATTTTAATTTTTATTTAACTCATATTTATTTTTTTTTTTTTTGCCATTAACCACACCTCAAAAGACGTTTGTAGTCAAGTTCTCACTAAGTATGAACTAAATAAACATATCAATTCGACTTTCCATCGAGCATTTCCGTGTTGCGTTTTCTATTCGCTTGTCGTTTTCGCGCTGTAACCCAATTAGTAAATTACCCTTCGGTTTTACTCCACATGCTTCAAGAATGCTTGCTTGCTTTATAACTTATAAGTTCATACTGTATGGTTGATATTACAATCATGGGTTTTCTTCCATTCATCATAGTAAAACAATATTTTTTGAATGAGAAACACGTTCGTAATCGAGCACTTCACTGGTGACTATGAAATGTAAATCATAAAATTTCAAATAGAATGCATTTGGAAACCTTAATTAAAGGTTTTATCATTTTTTTGTGTAACGCAGTGAGGCTGGAAATACTGGAAGAAGGAGTATTTTAAATAAAACAAAGGGAAAAAGTATATGGTCTTTGACAGTAAGAGGCGAGCAAAGCTGTTTTCTTTTTTCAGGAACAAATAAGTTAAATGACTGCAACTGCTTGATTTTCCTTATTGGTTATTAGCGAAGATAGGTGGCAGCTGAACTCATAATTACTCAGATGCTCCATCTAACTGATTTTATTCATCGAAGAACATAAATTTCTTACCGGAATAAGAAAAAGCTGTTAAAGCATTAGGGTTATTATTGTACATAGTATTTAAATAATAACAAGACTTCTGGAAGACATTTATACACTACTAAATAAGTTCTCTTTGCCCGTCTAATTCAATGAATATAGTTCATAGTTTTATCATGATATATACAGCATATATTCGTTAAAAGATTTTATAGAAACAATTGCATATAAAAAAGACTGAAATCAAACAGACTTTTTGATTTCGAATTTGTGGAACTATAAAAGAAGAATAAGAAAAAATAAAACACAATAAGAATAATTCAAAAATCATAAACGTGATGGTTTTAAGAATTAAATTTTCATTTCTATGACCTTTTTTTTGCTTTGTCAAATTTCACGAGTTTTGTAGCTGGAGCTCATTTGGCATTAACCTGAAAAATTAGTAAGGAAGGTTTTTTTTTGTTGACTCCGTAGAAAATTCGTGCCGATTTTTGGTCCGAAATTTGAGGCGAAATTCTTACATATTTTTTTATATTTTGTCTCGCCTTCCCATTTCTTTATTAATAATATTTGAACAGTGAGAATAATTCAATCGAGACAATAAAACATAACCAGTTTAGGTCTCTCTATCTTGGATGATAGTATTTTGTATCTGCTGTTGTGGTTTGTATGCAAATAATATCTATGGAAGAGTGTTTTTAGCTAGATATTAAAAAACTAGTTTTAACTCATTTCAAAGAAATAATATTAGAAAGCAGTCGAAAGAGTAATAATCAAATAGACTTTTTGGTATTTAATATAAGAAAAAGGTTAGACTTTTAATTTTAACACTTTTGAACTACAATAAAGCATACAGGTATTGCCAACCATAATAATTAGTATAAATCTTTATTTATAAAAAAGGTAAAGCTTAGTTATAAAAAATGAATCTAAATCCCGTATTAGTAATAATCAAAATAATCTATCTAGATAACCTCTAAAAGATTTTTATTTTCTGCTATATATATTATTCTATGCTATTCAAACATCATTGAAAATTGGATCAATACACTACTGGTACTATAAACCATGAAAGTTTCTACTTCTTTGCTTTTGACCATCATAATAATGATGTCATTGAGGAAGTTTTGTTTTTAACTTAGTTACCTATGTTTGTTAGCATCTAGGATTATAAAAGTAAATACGTATATGGAACGCCACTGTGGGAACCTATTGAAATAAATAGCTTGAAGCTAATTGTTGGCCCTATGTTAAAAAAATATGTTAAATACATTGGATTATTATTACTATTATTATTAATATTAATATATATAAATATATATATAAATATATATATAAATATATATATGATAGCTACCTAATTGTAACCCTGCTGACCATACTCTAGTTTGGATCTTTATTAAATCTTAGATTTAAAAAGAAAATGTGAAATGTATGATATTTTTTGTATAATTCAAAAACTTTTATATGACGAGAGGTCTGTTTACACACTTTGCATTGTGATGAATTTTATTTTTCTCATTTTTTAGAATTAAAATAAAACAAGAACCAAATGAGTTCAAAGAAACCTAACAAAATTGCCATGAAGGTGTCGCCCCGTATTTATTCTCTACAAAATGAATGTAGACAACGTGTATACGAAATTGCTAAACGGTTTCCCAATATACCAATCAGAACCATACACAGACATGCCAAACTCAACGTAGAGTCTGAACTACCTGATAAACGAAAGAATAACCTGGTCGTCCTAGAAAACTTGTTAGCCGTGATGAAGAACAGTGTGAAGTACCTCCATGAAACCTGGTCCAACAATTATGTATTCAAAAACATAGCAACAGCTTTTTGTGTACGCCATGTCTAGAATCGGACTATTCGTCGTACGTTGAACAGAAAAAATATTAAATTCCGCTCGTAAAAAAGGTCAGTCTAGCACCGTAGGCAAACAAAAGCGAGCAAAAGCGAGTACAATTTGCCGATAAAGCAATGAAGTGTCGTGATAATTTGTGAATTGAAAAAATAAATTTTTACTTTGATGGAGTGAGTTTTGTTCACAAATTTAATCCAAAGGATGATGTTTTCTCGTTACATGGAAAAATTTGGCATAAAAAATCAAAAGGTTTGTTGTTAAGCGTAAAGGTCAGCAACCTTCTTTGTTAATGCTGCATATGGCAAAGGAATGAATGTTTATGAGAAAATAGATGAAAATCACGGCGGGAAGGTGAACGGAAAAGTATTTGCTGAGTTTGTTAAAAGCAAGTTTCCTGCTGTTTTGGAGAAGAGTGCTAGTCCAAAAAACAAACTAATGCTGCAAGCTGGTTGCCCTGTGCAGAACAGTAAAAAGGTAAAGATTTCCTTTGATAACCTTGGTAGCGTTTGACTACGGAGCGAAGGGTTACGAGTTCGACTCTCTCTTCTGGCGAAAATTTATTTCCATGTTATCTCTGAGTTTCTGAGCAAAACTCATTGAGTAATGCAACGCTAGCTCAAATTGGTGGGTTGTTTGGTTGAGCGAATTTCGTAGGCGCAAATGGGCGCTTTAAATACTCCAAGACCCGCCACGTGGGCCCATCTGGAAATATTGTCCTGGCAATTTGTTGGTTCCCCATGTTAAATATAACATTTTCTCTCTCTCTCTACATTTATATTGTATAGGTATTTGATTATTATGTGTTTCTTTACGAGAAAAAAACACAAAAAATTTACTTACTGAAAATTGCAATAAAAATACATTATCTTTCATAATATTGATACATAGCCTTTACTTTATTCTTTAAAGATAGTGGTTTTTATATTCTTTATAATATATTATTATAATTTTCAGTAAATTTCAAACATCATGTATTACATATTACATATTACATATTACAATGACTCTTTACAGCATGATTAGCAAAATTACATAATTAGCAAAAAAACATAATTTAGCAAAATGACCACTTACCAGAGAGGGAAATCATTTTTTTCTAACCTTAATACCATGTACTAACATGCTTTGAAGTTGAACCTTGTGTACAAACAACTTTATATTCAACCCTAGCTAGCTCCTAGAGTACTTTTACAAAATGATGTTCTAAAAAGACATGGAAAATTTTTTTTTCGGGTCCGTTTAGTAAAAACGCAGCGTTGTGTAGCACAGAATAATTATAAAAAACATTTCACACTTTCAGATTATGTTTCTAACAAATAACTGGATGTTTTAGTGGTAAAATAAAGATCATTGGATTTTTATAGCCTAAATTGTGATACAGAGAGAGAGTGAGAATATTAAACGTGGTTTAGCAAAAAATTACCAAGATAATATTTCCAGAAGGGCCCACGTGGCGGGTGTTGGAGTACTTAGAACGCCAATTTGCATCCACGAAATTCGCTCAACCAAACAACCTCACAAAATTGAGCTAGCGTTGAATAATGAGATGAGTTTTGCTCAGAAACTCAAAGATAGCATGGAAAGTAAATGTTTGCCAGAACTTACGTCCCGTAGTCAACGTCCTACCGCTGTGCCAACTCCGCTGTAAAGAAGAACTAACATAGCAAGAAATAAGTCTCAAATATTTTTAGATAATCTAAAAGATAATCTAAAATTTAAAGAAATATTTTTCAAATTCTGAAAATTTAAAAAACCTTATTTCAGGACTGAGTATTTAGTTTTCAGCATCAGCTGAGAATTTCAAAACTTTTTCTCAAAATTTGGACGCTATGATGCGTTTAAAACAAAATGGTTTCGAAAAAAAACCCATTTTAAAAAAGACCGACAAAACTTATATTTAAAAGATAACTAAAACAATCAAGTCTCATAAACCTCTTCTTCTTCTGCAGTGTTTTTTGGTCCCCAGAAACTTTTTTCAATTTTTTCCAGTTATTTAGGTAGTTTTTGGATCTATAACCTATGATTCGTATTAGACTCACAAATTTCTCATCTAAAAAAAACTTTCAGTATAACATTCTTCTGGTTATAGACAGTATTCATTTAAAACGTTCAGAATTCTTCTCATGTACCAGGGTAATCATTAAAACAAATGACTGCTGATGAAGCACTTATTTCTAATCATTTTGACCAACATGAGTTGACTTAAATCATTTGTTCCTTAAAATATTTTTCTAACATTGTAATTGAATTCAGGAAAGCATTGCAACCAGAGGTTCCATTCTTTGGATGTTACTGCTTTTTCCAAGACTTTGTAAGGACTATGGTTCCAGGTTTCCTTATTTTACTAAAGTGGAAGATAATTATTCCAAAAGGACATACTTGTTTTATGCTAGTGCCAGTAGTGAAGTAGCGGCGTCAATTACTGGTTGTATAGCAAAAAAACTTTGTAAAATATCGAAGTGCTGTTACTCCCAAGATACACTAACTGGCAATATAAATTTTATAGTAAATGACACATATTTTTATGTTATCTCATGGAGGCGTAACAACTCGACGATGCTGCCTTCTATTATACTGAAAAATATATCAAGGGTGCTACCAAGAAGATCTTTGAAACAACAACATATGTTTTAACTAATTATCCACCTAAAGTAGAGTTTACATTGTGAAACACATTCTGAATGGGCATTCAAGTTTTCCACAGAAGATTATAATTAAAATATTTATCAATGATAAACAAAAGCTTGTTTCAGAGACTCTAAAGTGCAATGTAGTCTACAAGTTTAAAAGACAAAGAAATAAATAGTTTTTATAAATATTTTTTGTGTTATACCTTGATTCTTTTATTTAGAAAAACATCATATTCTAAAAATATCATGTTCTATGTAATTTACTCATCTATCCCAACATAAAAATAGTTCCCATAGGCCTTCTTCCAGCTTTTCCAGGATGTGCTAACTCACAAATTCAAATTTGATTGTGAATATGAAGTAAGAAATACTTCTATCAGTGCAGTGCAACATCTAGTTTCCATATATAATTTTTTATGAAATATAAAATCTAAATAATTTTAAAAGATATTTTAATACGTCTTATTTTCAAAGAATTATAAATTACCGACCTCTTATTTTAAGCCTCTTGACTGTGTCGTATAAGGTCGTGTATAGAGTATTTCATGATATGTGTCTATGGAATCATTCGATTTATATATCCTATTTTTAAGGTATTTCAAATCGATCGTAAATTAGCTGAATCTTTGTTTGAGAATATTTAGTGTTCTTAAATATTATATCTAACGCTTGGAGTACGAATAACAAAATAAAAACCACCTTTAGTTGAGCTGCCCGAAATGTCAATAGCCAAACAAAGAAGATACAACACATGGTTTATAATAAGTTTTTGTTCATTTCGCCATTTTTCCTTTGATACTTTGCACGAAGAAAAATTTGAATTATTCTAGGAAATATTGTTTAACGCATACAATAATTTAAAAAATTTATAAAAGAATTGTTTTAGGTTATATATCGAGCTAAAGGAATGTTAAGACAAACAATATTGAAAAGTTTATATTTACCCTCTTGTTCTTGCTGTCATTAGCACTTGTTGGTAATACTTTATAATCAAGATTTATGGTTGTTTGGTCGAGCAGTGGACACACTGGCTTCAAAAAAACTTAGAGGTATGAACTCGCTTCCACCTTGAAAACAACCCGTGGACACTTCTTAAAATATAAGCTATTTGTAAGCTCCCACATAAAACACGTAAATACAATACCGCAATCTTTTAGCTCCAGGTGCAGATACGCAAGAATAATCATTTGATCTATTGTATTATCGGTAGAAGCTTCTTTTGATGCAAATGCATAAAAACGAGCTTTGCAGCTGGAGCTCATTTGGCAATAACCCAATACACCTATTTTCATGCATTTTTTTTTCATATTTTATCTTGCTTTCCCATTTCTTTATTGATAATATTTGAACGGTAGAGAATAATTTAATGGAGACAATAGATTGTTAGTTACCAAATTAAAACCAAATCAAATTTAATTTCAATACTGTCTACATAGAATTTCATTCAAACATTGAATAAAAGAATCATAGACATTCCATTCGAACATGTATTGTTTTAGTATCTAATTTCGTGTCTTCCAACAAAATCGGGCGTACTATAAACAGTAAGTTAAATTAAAACGTTAATTCATTTTAAATTGAAATATATTTTGAATAAAAACAAACATTTTTATTTCACTGTATATATATGAAATACCGTAAAATCACTGTTTTTTTGCGTAGCCTATTCTACTAAATCAAAACCAAATCAAAATTAACTTCAAAGTTAATTTCAATACTGTGACAAAGAATTTATTTCTGTTTACAGCTTTATTGCATATTATTCACTGGTAACGGAAAAAAATGTGTTGTTTGTTGAATTCTGTTGCAGATTTTTTCTATTACAACTACCATATACAATTTTTACTCTTTGGCTTGCCAAAAAGCTTGGCATGCTTTCGCAAACCTTTATACATTGATTAGATCAAAGCTTGATCAAAATTTTATCTGATAACTAGAATGTGTAAAAAACGATCATAAAACTTTTATAATTGCTTTTACCGATATCAGATATCTATGTCGCGTTGGTATCTGTCAATAAGCCACAGGTAATTTGAGAAGTGTTTTATATCTACTACGAAGAGATATAAATTCAAATTGCGCTATCTTTGCTAAACAGTCTTTAATTGAAAATCAGAAACAACAATGATAAAATGAATAACCTAAAATTATCCAATTGTCTATGCAAGTAAAATGTAAGTTATCTATTATTAATTAGAATCCCTCTTTCTGCGTGTTATGCAAACATAATTGTCATCAATAAATAACTTCTTGATTTTCTTCGCATCTTATCGTAAAGTGGGAGAAAACTAAATTAATCTATGGAAACTTAAATGGAATGAATATAAAATTATTTTCGGTATCATGAGGATGAATCATCGAGGTGTCAAAGAAAAACTAAAAGATTTAATGTCTTTTATCAGCTATAAACATTTTATAACGTTTCTGCTCTTTCATCTTTTGTCCCTGCTGTTTTATCAAATGCATCATTGGCTGTGTCTTTTGGTTTTGTAACCATAAATTTTAAATTGTTTTCATTTTCGTTGCAAATTTCTTGAGTTACTGGCATTGATAAATTGGCTAGTTTTTGCATCTGGATGGTGAAGTTATCTAAACATATATGCTGTCGTTTAGAAAAATATTGGCTTTTTCAAAGACTAAGTATTAATAAACACAGAGAAGCTATTATTCTTAAATATTATTTGGTCGCAGAGAATAATTCAAGCTGAACAGATATTTTACATTTATTTTAGTGCCTTAGTAAGCATGAAACTTACCAAATCCTCTCATGAAAGCCCTTGGTATTATTTTATACTTGACAAAAGCGAAGTATATTGGAATACCAGACAATATAAACAACAGACAATATGTAGATTCCAATGGGTAATCATAAAATGGCGCAATAACAAGATAGATGGAGCAAAGCAGAACGATGATTGGAACTCCAATGAACACCTACAAGTAAATAAAAAAAATTTTTTAAACATATGTTAAGTTAATGCGAAATTTTATTGTCATTCTCCAAAAATAATTCTAAACTTTCAAAATATTTTTAGCAATACATTATTTAATTATTATTTAAAACTTTAGATAAGCAATAATAAGAAATTATTGTTCTAATCTAAAAGTTTAACTTTTGCAAGAGTTGTTCCAATTATCAGGGACGGAATATTATTATTTTCTTATACAGTTAACTATACAAGTTTTACCTATCAAGGAAAGATCTAAATGAAAAATTAGTTTATTGAAAATATGGAGCTTATTCAGTGAATTGCCTCCAAACAAAAGTATTTTGTTTCAAAAAAAATAATTTTTTAGTTTTTGAAAGAGTATTTGAAACGGATTTTATTAACATATTTAATAATATATTTATTAACATATTTATTAATAATATTATTAATAATAATTCTTAAATCTTTTTCAAATGTCTTATTTACCTTTGAGTAACTATCATCTCACCTTAAATGGCCGCTTTAAATCAGGTTGTTTGTGTCTCAACCATAGTAATGCTGAGATTGTCGTCCCGTAAAACGTCCAAGCTGCAAAGTTAAAGTAGCTTGTTAACGTGCTGAAGTTAGAAGATTCTGGTATTAGCATTAACCAAGATACAACAATCTAAACCGTCATAGAAAAGCTTCAATCACGTTAACAATATATTGGTCTGTTTAAGATTTTGGCAGAAGTTTGAACTATAACCACACCAAAAAAGTTCTAAAATTTAGGTCTATATAATCCAAAGAGGATGACTGGAATTTGCCTTTTCTTAATCGGCTTTATAGTTTTAGAACTATAGAGAAGGAATAAAATTTCTTAACAAACAGGAAGCCAATAGCTTTAAATATCATTACATTAGCCGTTTTTATACTGAGGCTACACAAGCCTCTGTCTTCTCAAAGTCACAGGTACGACTTTAAGCAGACAGCATAAAATCGATCTAAAAAAATAGGTTGCTTAAAGTAAGCGAGTGTTTAAAGAGACAAACCTTCTCCTTAAACTCGAAACTAAACTTACGCTTAAGAAGACACCAGCATAAAAACAGAGTCTACTTAACTCAACTTTCCCTGAAAACTCAAATGAAATCTGTATTCTTCGTAAGAAAACTTCGACGCGTATATAAAAAAGATTTTTAAGGAAACTTTATTTAGGGAAATTTTTAAATAATAAAAGGAAAATATATATATTTTTTTACTTATTTTATACATTTCTATATTTTACTGTTGTTTATGTAAATTTCGTTGACACCAACTTTCGCCTCTATCTTTTTTGCACTTTCTGTGGTTTTTTTTGGCATACTATTAATATTTGGCGACTATTAATATGTTTGTTATTATATCACTATCCTCCAAATTTTCTCTACGGCGTTTATGTGGAGAAATAAAACCTAACATCGACTTGTTCTTCGTTATGATTTTCGTTTCCGTGTACACTTGTTTAAGCTTGTTACTAAAACCTCCTCTATGTTCCAATATTTTATTTTTCTTTTTACTTCTTATATCTAAAGTCAGTGAACCCACTTACCTACTTAAACACACTTTAAGCAACCTGAAACCGTTTTTATCTTGTGTACATGGTGCGCATTGCTTTAAGTTACAATTTAAGCCAAAACTATGGAAAGCCATTACTGGTTTATAACATCTACTTTCATTCTGTGATGTGAGCTATTCATTATACGAGGTTTAAATACTATTAATCATGTTATGATAGTGTGGTCTTATAAGATGTATGTTACGCATGCTAGTTTAGAATCATTATACAATATGACACCATTATTCATTATGCGATCATTATACGATGTGATACCCAAAAGGTTTTGTTTTTTTGTACGGAAATTTACTTATTTTACCAAAAATGCAATTGGTTATGTTCTAAAATGAAAACCTGTGTGTCTATAGATGCACACCATAGTCTAAAAACGACAATTGTAGTACTTCGGAGTCAAAGTGTTTATCAAACATATTTAATTATTTTCGTTTGGTATTTAAAGTTTCTCAAAATCATCTTTTTTTCATTTGAATGGAAATAATTCTTTTGTCGGGATCTCTCAGTAAAGGCTGATTTCCATCGAGTCGAATTTAACAATCGGAAAAAAAAAATCTAGGATTATGATTGGATGATTTCACGGGAAAAAACTGTGAAAGCCAATTAAAAGACTGGAAATATCTTTCGACCAAAAAGATTCGATTTGTGGAGAGGAACTTCTCCACTATTTTATCTTTAACATTATCATTCTGATAAATTTACATCGATATCATTTCGTCGCTATAACGTAAAGTCGTATAACGTAATTTTGTATATCATGTCTGTATATATATAAAACTAAGTGTCTGTGTGTATGTGATCCACTACCCCTCTGTACTGGAGATGAATAAGAGTCTGAAACATTTTGGGTAGTTCAATATGTATTAAACCTTAAGTAGACTCTGTATAAAAAGGACTATTACCACCACTAGTACTACAGTTTATGTTAATGAGAAAATGAACTTTGAACTTTAAGATTGGATAAATTATCGAAGTCTCGTTCAGACATGAAAATGCTTGTAGGTCATTTCCCACGGGAAAAATTTGAAATAAAATAAAAACATTATTTCATTTTGGTGGAACGATGATTTCTGTGGTCTTCCTTGAAATTATTGAGAAAATGATTTTTGATTGAATAAAGCTATATACCAATTAATTGTAAAGCTAATAAATTTTATAGCACATTTGCATAATTCGATTTCTGCTTGTTTTAGACAGAGAATATAGTAAAATTTTATTTTTTAAGAAAATCCAAAAATTATATTTAAACTCGTAAACGAAATTTAACGAATATTTTTCTAGAAAGCAAAAATTTGGGTGAAAATTTTACCATAGGAAATTATTATTGGCCATACACCCGATTACCCAATTTTATAATCAACAGCTAAACTACCTTTAAAAAGAGTTTTTTGCGAAAAAAGAATGTATTCAAAAGTTATGTTTCATTTATTTATTTTTATAATGAGACTAACCGAAATTTTAACACTAGATGAAAAAAACGCACCCAAACCAAAGGTTCTCTTCACCAGTTAAATGAAACCATCAGTCGCGTCTTAAAACCTTGCAATTTTAACCGGTTTCAGCACGTGCAATTATAAAATTCCTAAATTCCTCGTTTTCTTTAAATTAACGAAAATTTTTGCAATAAACCCTAGAAACCTTTTTGTACTTCCCCTGAAAACGGGAGTAGTTTTTCTCCCAGACTGAATATTTAACTAATGACATGCCTTTTTAAATCACTATTTCCCATTTATAAAAGCTTTTAAACTTATATTATCCACAGGATATTTTAAGGTTTTCCATTTGATCAGAATTTTTTAAGCCAAAGCATTGTTATTGATTTTATTGATTTGTTTCTTTGGGTCTAGGTGTCTGTTTAGGTATTCATCAGATATTAAATATAAGTATATATGATTTCACCTATTACTTTGTTAACTTGAGTGAAATTTAGAACGCAAGGTATGATTCGTAAAGTAGAACAATCCTGGCTTACTTAACAAAGACAATGTGATAACTCACTGTAAATATAAGTGCTGGTAGCGGAGTGCGCCTTTCAGTGTGTACCATTGCCAATAATTTTGGAAGATGACCTTCTCTCGCTGCCACATGAACTAACCTGTAAAACAAAGATTTATATTTTAATGTACTAAGAAAATAGCAAACGTCTAATATTGCGTAGGAGTTTTCAAGTCACATGTTCATGTTCTGTTTGTTGAGAGAGAAAGAGAATGAAAATGTTATATATAACGTGAGGAACCAAAAAATTGACGTGGTGGGTCTTGACTACTTAGAATGCCCATTTGCGCCTGCGAAATTCGCTCAACTAAACAACCCGACCAAATTGAGCTAGCCTTGCATTACGCAATGAGTTTTTTTCAGAAACTCAAAGCTAACATGGAAGTAAATTTACCTAAGAGGTGGAAGTCGAATTCGTGAACTTTCGTTCCTTAGTCAAACGTCCTACCACTGTGCAAGCTCCTCTTTTTTTATAACGACCTTCAAAATTCCTGTATAAAATTATTATATACTGTTGATAAATATAATAGAATGGAATTAAAAACCCTTTAATAATCATCTCTCCATCCACTACAGCCGCATCGATAATATTCTTTTAAACAAATTAAACTTCAAAATGCAGTTTTAGTAAATCAAATAAACGCAGGACCGATGGATTTTATTCAAAACTTTTAATGTTCGTTGAAATAAATGTAATCCCAAATGAAATTTTTCGCAGCGATTTCAAGTTTAATGGCTCTTTCAATAAAAAAGAAAGAAAAAGAAATTTAGTCAAACTTAGCAAAATACATGTTTGTTATTTGAGGACTTAGACAATCTGGAAGAAAAGGGTTTGTTAAGAGCTAAGCAAGTTTATCTGCTCTAACCTTTAGATAATTGATCATTATCCATATGAAATAATTTTGAAAAAAATTTAAAACTCAAGATCATTTTTTTTTAAGTAAGCGAGTGAGCTAGAATCGGCCTTAACTCCACCAGTTAGTGCTGGAAAGTACTCGAAAGCAGTCTATTTCGAATCAACCGTTCGCAACGAAACCATTTGAAATGTTCAAAGCTAGTTCACATATATATTTTAATTGTTTTATGTGACCATTTATTTAAAAAAATTATTGCGAATTTGTTATTGGAAATTCAGTGGCTAAATTAAAATAAAATAAAACAGAATAAAATTCTCTCTTCAGTTGCTGTTTATAAATTGAATCAATAACTCGACAAGCTTTCTGCCGCTTTTCTGCAATTTTTAAACTAGGTAATCTTATCGATACCTTATATTTTTTTCCTTTTAATTTCTCCCCATTATAGCAAAAAACGGGAATTAAAAGAAACAACGATTAAATCTAATCTATATATTTATTATTACAAAAGTCAACTGGAAGTCTACAAAGATTTGACATTTTCTAACGTTGTTAATTTTTCAAATCATCTTTTATAAAGTTGCAAACATTCATATGCTGGTCTTAATGCTCGAATAATTATATTTGTGACAGCAGCATGTAATACCTTAAAACTGCGGATTAGTTAAGAAAATTAAGAAATTAATTAAAATATTGTCTATTTGTGTTTTTATACTTGGTATTGAAAGATTATTAATATACAAAATTGTACAAAAAAAATTGTTTGTACGAAACTTTTACATTTACTCTAGTAAGAATGCTTTAAAGATTATGAAAATAGCGTATATAAGAAGGCTTTTACATATTAGCCGTTACTCGTAATAGAAAAAGGAAAAAATTTATTCCACGAACTATGGTATTGAAATTAATTTTCACAGAAACAGATTAACTTTTGCGAATACAAAAAAGTGAGAGTAGCGAGTTTTGAAGCTGGAGCTAATTTGGCAACAACGCAAACAATTCTCTAAATTATGGAAGGATTTTTTATTTTGCTGACCTCTCAGGTTTTTGAGCCAAAATATGTGCCGAAATTCAGTCCTAAATTCGAGCCAATTTTTTCATATTTTGTCTCGCCTCACCATTTCCTTATTAATTGTATTAGAACAGTAGAGAATAATTCAATTGATACAATAAAACATGATCAATTTAGGTCTCTTTATCGTGAGTAATAAATTTTGTGTCTGCAGTTGTGTTTTGTACGCAAATAATATCTATGGAAGAGTGTTATATAATGGCTGCTGGATATTAAAACAAGTTTTAACTCATTTCAAAAAAATAATAATATTACAAAGTAATCGAAAGAAGAATAACCAACAATACTTTTTGGTATTTAATATAAGAAAAATGCAAGATTTTTAATACTTTCCAACAATAATAAAGCATACAAGTATTTCCAACTATGATTAGTATAAATCTTTGTTTACGAAAAATGGTAAAACTTAGCAATAAAGTTGATATAAATGCCCTATTAGTATAATCTATCTAAATAACATCTAAAGGATTGTTATTTTAAACTATATATATATTATACTATAGTATTCTAAAATCATTTAAAATTTGTGTAAATATAGCTACTGGTGCTGTAAAACATTAAACTATTAATCTATTTTTTTGCTTTTTGCCCTCATAATAATGATATGTCATCGAAAGGAATTTTTGTTTTTAACTAAGTTAGATATGATTCTTACATCTTGGATTATAAATTAAAAATGTATGTTTGAGTTTTATAGCTAGCTAGTACTAGTAGTCTGTTTGTTTTCTTTTGTCTTTTACATTTCATTGGTTTCAGCAGACTTACATAAAATTTAAGATGACAATAATGACTTAATAGCTGTTAATATAAAAAGGTACATAAAATAACTTACACTGCTTTTATATTAGGGTAGAAATAAACAAAACGTGCTGTTGCGCTTCGGCCTTAACATTATTTGATGAAAGGAAAATAAAGTACTAGATACCTATATGTTCTAGAGAGACAAGATATAGCTGGGGTTTTAACTACCTATGATAAACACATGGTGGACAATATCTTATTCCAAAAAACGTTTTTTGCATAATATTCTAGGAAATGCTGTTGCTGCTTTTACGACAGCAATATGGTATATCTTCACGCCTAAATGTATGAAAAATAAAAACTTCAATCACCTTTAAAAATTTTAAACCAGGTAGTGTGATGCTTGAGATTAAATCTCTATTTAGTAGAGTAGGAAGCTAGCCATAAAAATTTCTGCCAGAGTATATATAATTTGAAGAATCCAGAATATAAATGTTGTCAATACTTTTTTTGAAGATGCTGTCAAAAATTTTCATGATCTAATATGAAATTTTTTCTCTTTATTACAAAAAACTTAGCAGATTTGGTTTCAGCGTGGTACGATTCTAGGATGCAAATTTTTGTATTTGTGCATAATATATTGAAAATGTCATTATTTTCATATGAGCTAGTAGTGTAACTCAGTGTTTATATCGATAAAGATCTCATATTCTCTATCCATTTAACGAAATAAGTAAATGAATGCAAATCGTCTGATTGGACTAACTAGAAAAGAACATACACATTCCTTGATGCATCGTCATTTGAAAAGTTATTTATCTCCCTTTTAAAACTTCATTTAGAATATTGCGGGGTTGTGTTTCGTCCTCGACTGCTCAAAGACAAAAGACAACTTGAAAACATGCTGAATCGGTCTTCCAAACATGTCCCTGTTTTAAAATAACTACCCTACCAGCACAGATTAGTATTTCTTGAAATTCCTAGCATACACTATCGATATCATCGAGGATATTTAATAAAACTTACAAATAGCTGCACTCTCACTACAAATGCAAAAACAATTTTTTTCAACTTGTAAATCGTTCATTTACACAAGGAGACAGTTACAAGTCACAAAAGAGGTTTTGTCGTTTGGAAATTCGGAAGCATTTCTTCACCAAAGTGTTGTTGACCAATGGAATAGTCTCCTCAATGAAATTGTTTGTACCAAAACACTTAATGAATTCAAGAACAAACTAGATCTATATTTAAAAGAACAGATTTATATCCATGACTAAAATCTGCTTTTAGATCTTATTTTGTTATTCATTTATATTTTATCATTACCGTACGTTTCCAAGGTTTTCAATTTTCAGTGTTTCAATGGATTTATTTTTATCACCATTTTTATCGACAACGTGACACTAATCCCGTCCCAAATTTTCGTTTCTTGAGTGGCAATAACTCTACCCATGTTGCAATTATTAATTTTTGCGTTGCGTTGCAAGTTTTAGTATATTATATTCAAATATATTTATATATTATATTTTATAGCCTATTCTACATTACTTGTAAACCTATTAATAATAATAATAATAAGATAGGTTCGATTCCTGGCAAGCGCATATTTCTTGTTTTACTTTGAGCATTACATTAACTTTCCAATTTTTTTGAAATTTTTAACTTTGGTTTGCCAAAAAGCTTGCCATGCTTTCGTAAATCTTTATATGTTGTTTAAAGAGCAAAAAATTGTCGTCTGTATTTTCCAAAAAAATTTTTGAAAACACCATGAAATTTCAAAGCAAAACAACTCACAAAGGCCACAACAAGGACATAAAGGATTGATCCACACATATACTTTTTACATAATCTAAGTAGCTAAAAAACTTTAAAATGTAACATAGTATGCCATTAATATCCAAAAGATTTTAAAATCTAGTATTTAAGTACCATAATATGCTATCTTATTTGACGATAAGGGAAAAAATAACACTTTTGTATAAATAAATATATTTTGGTCTCCAAGGCTTTTTTAAACACCCCATGTACACTTTTGGGCGTAAAGTACCTATAATTTTTTTTCAGCTAACAGAGTAATAGTGAAAGCCAAACTTCAAAACTTTTCGTCAATTCGTCAAAGGGTTCAAGTTTTATTAAAACCAATTAGCTAGGGTTAATTGTATCATCCACTTTCCCAGAATGGGCTTCCCATCTAAATTTTCGCTCATCTAAATACTCATAATGAAAGTAAAGCCTACCTTAATCTTTTCAGTTATTTAATTTTCCAAAAATTTTGGAAATCTTATTCATTGCTATTTTTTTAAAATGAGAAGTAATACCCACCTTCCTCCAGTAAAGGCAGATCCATTTGCTGCACCGAATGTAGAACAAGCAACAAACACTGGAATAATCCACGCCATTACTCCATATAGCTGATTAGCTAATGTCTAAAAAACATATAGCTCCTTTATTTTACTTTTAACCGTAATGCCATGCATTGAGAGATAGAGGAAAAGATATTATTTCTGCACATTGAGAGTAGATAAAAAAAGTGATAAGCTCCATTAAACTGAAAAAAATTGGGTGTCAATCAAATTTTAGATTTAAAGATGTAGTATTACATAGGATTATAATTTTACTGAAAAATATTTTCATCATTAACAATTGTTATCGGTGTTGAAGTAGTGGTAAAATTAATGAATAATATTCATTTCGGTTCGTATAAAAACATAGAAGGTTAGACAAAAAGTTTAGTATAGTGACTTTATTACGAATTGTAGTGGTAGCAAATGCTGTAGATGTAATAGTAGAAAGAGTTTATTGGTAGGGAAATAGTTTTAGCAATAGAAGTGGTAATATTAGTGTTAGTGACAGTGGTTGTGCCAGTGGTGAAGGTTGTGGTGTTAACTCAATAAGAATATAATTATAACTGAAAGGAATGAGAATTTAAATAGTAGGATTGGTTTTGTAGGACAAATAAATAGTATCACTTATTATTAATCCATTCTGAGAACAAAAAATTTATTCATAAAGTTTATTTAATAAAGTTAACTTTATTTCTAATAACAGTACACTTAAGAACACTTCCAAGAAATTTAACACATTGTAGGATTTCTTCTCATGGAAACAAAGTTTGAAGATCAACAGCACAATGTTCTAGACTTGTGGTTTTTCTGTAGTTTTTTTCCTTTTCCTTATGCACCACATGATGTTTCCTGAATTAACTTTTTTTGTTATACATAATTAGATGATGATTTCAATGTTGAGTATTTCTTTCAAATGCATCTGCCTGGTTTACATTCTTATTATCTTTGGTTATTGCAGAATTTACCAAAGTGTTTTCTGATATAATTTATGACCTAAAGTCATTTCCGATAAGTTTTATTGTTTTTATTATAGTAAAATCATTAAGTAAAACTTAGGTGATCTTTTTATGAGCAAATAGTTTGGACTGTTGTGAGCCTTTTTTACTGTGGTTGAAGTATGACAAAAAAACTTTTGTGTAAGTTATCAACTAGTTTTACCATAACGCTATGAATTGCTTACTAAATAGTTATCGTCTAGCTTAAACATATTCAAACTGAGCTTTTTTGAGTGTACCAGAGCTGGGGGACAAGTAGGACCGCACTACTTTAAATGCCTATAAATTTAGTAGTTTAGTTTGAAACTTTGTATATTCATAAAATATTTATAGTCCTATAAAAATATGCATTTGATGCTGATTTCATAAAGACAGCCTTTGTGTAGATCCGCCATTTTTAAATTTGCTGAAATGGATTTTGATCATTTCAGGTTTCTGATTCTACCGAGTGTTTTAGTGGTTTTACTTGAGCATGAAAATATTTTTAAATTTGTTTTTGACAATTAAGTAATCAATTAATTTTTTGAAAAGTTAATTAAAATTTTAATTTGCTATTGGTTTTTTTAGACGCTGTAAACGTAAAGGAAATAGCGTCAATGATCCTCTTTTGTTGATATTACATTATCGATATAAGAATTATGGATAGCATTAAAAACTGTTTGAATGAAGACAGTGGCAGTGACAATGATTAAAAACTGTTTGAATGAAGACAGTGGCAGTGACAATGATTAACAACTGGTTGAATGAAGACAATGACAGTGACAATGATTAACAACTGATTGAATGAATACAGTGACAGTGGCAATGATCAACAACTGGTTGAATGAAGACAGTGACAGTGACAATGATTAACAACTGGTTGAATGAAGATAGTGACAGTGACAATGATTAACAACTGGTTGAATGAAGACAGTGACATTGACAATGATTAACAACTGGTTTAATGAAGACAGTGACAGTGACAATGATTAACAACTGGTTGAATGAAGACAGTGACAGTGACAATGATTAACAACTGGTTGAATGAAGAAAGTGACAGTGACAATGATTTAGATGAGCAGAAAATGATTAAAATGATACAGAAAATGTCATTGATCAAAGTAAAGAAGAACTTATTTAAAACCATGCACTATACACCTTACACCATGCACAAAATACCGGTTTTAAGTGTTTTAATTAAAGAGCGAAATAAATAGGCATGAAATAGATGATATCTAAATATACCTGCGCATTTTTTTTTTGACTTTAACACCAATTGCTTAGAAAAGCGGCTCTCAAATACGTCTACAACAAGAGGTCAATAAACACGTATATCTTCTAAAGAATGAAGCCTTAATTAAGTAGAATTAGAAGTAGAATTAGAGAATGAAGCCTTAATTAAATTTTAGGTGACATATATTCAATAAGTTACATCATTATTAAACTTACAACGGCTACTGCGTTTGATGTGCCAATTTGTGCAGGGGTGAGCACTGTTAGGTAGGCAATATTAACCAATACATAACATATTGTAACTAATGGAATTCCTATCATAATTGCGATGGGTAAATCACGGATTGGATTCTTTAATTCTTCAGTAACAAAATTTAAGTTGTTCCAACCATCATACGCCCACAAGCCACCGTAGAATGCGTAACCGATACTTGATATTCGGGTGCTTGTTCCATTGAATGAATTCTGGAAGTTAATGTTGAAACCTAAAATAAATGGATAGGGGTTCTGTTTTAGTTTTGTTCTGCTAAAGGTGCTATTATGCTAAAAATGAGTTCAATTCTGGACACCAAATATCGAGATGACAAATTTTAAAAACTATTTTTATCATGCTAAAGCCACTTTAAAATCTCCATCAAGAAAAATTTTTCTTTTGTTCTTAATAACTTTAATAATATAATTTATTACTGCATTATGAAATATTTATTTTAAGGAAGAATTTTCAAAGATTTAATTATGAAATTTTTCGTAACATATGAAAATTATTAACTTCTATTTAGGTTTAGCGAAAGTAGTGTTTTAACAAACTTCTAATATTTTGTGAAAGTCAGATGGTTCCAGTTCATACTCCAGTCGATACATAATAAATATTTTATAAAATGGTTTTATTTTAAAATTCCTTCACAAATTATCAACTGTGTTTTTTAAAGAAAGTCTCTGAAACCTTAAATACAACGTTGGGATATAAAAGTTTCGAGTTGGTAGACCAATTTTTTGAAAAATTGAACAGTCCAGAAATCGCTGTAAATTCTTTTTAAATTTTGTTATTGTGTAATTCTGTGTGTTCATCTCTATACAGCAACTTTGACTTAACAGTTGGCATATCACCTGTGTTCATAGTATTAGCTAAAGTAGAGTGGAGCTTCCAATTAACAATAATGTTAACTTAGACAGACCGAAGTCCAAGATAGGGAGATACAAAAAAAGTAACAGCGGTCAACCGGTCAGCGGGAGTAAAAAATATTTATTTAGCTTTTTAAAGAATTGCGCAATATTTTTCTCATTTCCGTCTCTTAATTTAATAAATGAAATTCCACAAATATCAGATCTCCTTTACTCCTGTTTACTGCCATGTTTTTGAACCACTACTTTTACAATGATTATTTTTTTTCATTTTGCTCAGTTTATAATTTTCCTTGAGAAGGCCAAAAACAACAGAAATCAGAAATCATGTTATTAATTTGAGCGGAAAAAAAATTATTTTGCAAAAATTTAACATTTTTTAAAAGATGAACATCTTTTCTCTTTACACAATGCTTTTTCTTGCATCTAAACGTTCCTATTAAACTTACCGTGTATTTCAGGCATTAGATGTTTTTAACTTCAAAAAAAAAAAGTGCGAGATTATTTATGATGCCTGAATTTACATCTTTTTGATGAAATCTTCTGAAAGCCAATTACAATGGGAAGCTTAATATTAAAGATAACGGTAAGAAGTAAGAAGTAAGAATTAAGGAAACCAATTAAGTTGATATTTTGGTACTTATGAACAAGGTTTTGAATAAGTTAGTTGATGAAGCGATACACGCGAGGTGATGAAGCGATTCACGCGAGGTGAGATTGGCTGGAATATTTAATATCGTAGCCCATTACGTCATTATTAAATCGTGAAAGTTCTTTGTTTGCTCTTACATACCTTGATTTGGCCCATGTACCAATTTTTAAGGGATTACTACAATTAATAAACGAATAACCCCGATCTATTTCAAAATTAAAAATATACGGAGTATAGCGGCAGTGATGCAGCAGTAACTCATGCATAAGATAATTTGGTGGTCTGTCTTTTAATCAGTACAAAAATACAGATGTATACTCAAGCAATATAAAATAAAATAAAATCAGAAAAAAAAGTTTTTCCTAATAAATGAAAGAGAAAATATTATCAAAATCTCAGTCAGATCTGGTCTGCTTTACACTAATCAAAAAAATCATGCAAACTTATTTGACATGAGGGGATTTTTCCAGGTGAAGGAATAAAGGAATATAAGTCTGCACTCTGTGGTAATATGTTAAGGCAAAACACCGTAAAATAAATAATGACTAGAAGTATTTCTTAATTAGAACAATATTTTTTGAGCAGAACCAAACTTAGATTTCCAATTTTGAGGTGAAATCCACATTAATTTAAATTAAGATCATTGCATAAAGTGTTTACGCACATCATGACATATCCACCATAATTAAGGCGGTATAACAAGTTTATCCTGTTGAAAAAGAGTCAATCTATGAAACAAAGTCAGCTTTCTCTCCAACAAAAATTTAATACATTCTCTAATATCTGGTAAAAATATTAAAGAAACTATAAAACTGGTTGTCACAATCTCTAGCCACTATGTCTACCAATCCGTGTATCACTGCAAAAAGCACAATCATTGCTAATAAATTTTCTCATAAAAACATTATCAGCTAAAAATTTCAAGATAATAAACTATCAACCTACAAAAATCCATATCAGTAGTTAAGCAAGTTAAAAATAAAAAAACAAAATTAGGAAAAAAAATCTCCTAAGAAATGGAAGTGAAAAAGTTACCAAATTCTGAACCAAGTCTTTTCTGTATCATATCAATCAAATACATCATGCTACCTTATTTGACATGAGGATTTTTTCAGAGTAAATAAGGGAAGGAATAAAATTCTGCACCCTGTAGTTATGCTAAAGCAAAATACTATAAAATATTTAATGGCTAAAAACATTTCTCACTTGAATAAATTTTTTTTAACGGAATCAACACCTAGATTTCATATTTCAACATGGAACCCAGAATAATTTTTGATTAAATCATTGCATATAGGGATGACGTTATAAATATGAAACAAAACGCATACCTTGTCCTAACCTTACAAAGCCAGTTATCACCAATAAAGCTACTGCTAACAATTTTGCTGCGGTGAATATCACTTGAATGTTGGTAGCCCATTTAACACTTGCGCAATTTATGAAAAGGATAACGCCTGCAAATAAAGAAGACATGTGATATAAATATGACTCGGTCTCTCTAAGAAAAAATCAGCCATTTCATGATGATATTTCATGATGATATTTTCACTTGTAAGTGCAAAGTCACAAGCATTGTGTTTTTCCTTACATAAATAGAAATTTTTAAATTTTAACTAGTGCATGACATGATAAATCCAAAAATTAAAACACATTTGCTAAGTCACGGACTTCTAAGTTACCGGACGTCCGACTGCCAAATCACGATATATTATAATATATTGCAATACATAATGATTTGAAATACTTTTGGATGCTTTGAGGATATTTATAATCTTATTAAGCAAAATTGTGTTGATGTGGATACTGAAGAAATTTCTTCCTACACGTAAAAAATAACTTCCAAAGTTTTTGCAATAAACATGTCATGCAAAAATTTCCTAAAATACCTAAAATTGTCAAAAAATACAAAATGAACACATCTGTGTAATAATAATTAAGGATACTCTCACCTTCCAAATAGAGGGTGAGAGGCTTTCCATAAACACTTGCAGGTGGTCTACAATCGTTTCAAATAAAACAGGGAGGAAGCTTGGATTATTTTTAAAACAAACGTTAAAAAACTCAAGTTTTTGTAATTTCTGCTTTGCTTCTTTTCACTGAATCGGTTTTCTAAACAATGTTGTCTTTCTAGAAGCAAATCAAAATGGCGGCAGAATAAAGGTTTAGATTTCTCGATTTCGAACCCTGGCAAGGCGTGTACTTCAAGAAAACCACCTATTATTTTCTTTACGCATATCTTTTTATTGATAAGGATGCTTAAACTTTTTGATTTTTCCGTAACCCAGTAGTTTCCAGTGTTCTTCAATAAATTTTTTTGGTCAAATTTATACGGTCATGGAGAAAAAAATGGTTTGAAGACTGAATTTGGAAAAGAATCATTGAAAAGAAACTTTGATTTGTCCGTAGGTTGTTGTTCATGGAAAGAAATACTAACCCTGAAGATTCGTGTACGTTATCAAATGGTCCCATAATTTGCTCCATAAGAAATGTTGCCAAATGCAGGTGCACCCATCACCGGTGAAATGAGAAAACAAGAGCAATAATGGCCAGCTTTTCTGGGTTTTCCACGGAAAATATAATGATATTTTTACTGTCAACTGATCATCGTTTGACATCAAGAGCAATTGCTGTGGTTGACTGACAATGAAATGACGAAGTTTGAAATTTATTAGATAGAGCGTTTGGCATTTGTTTACCGCTTGTTACTGTAACTTTTCTATAACCACTCGGTAAATAAAGCTCTCAAAACACTGGCGTCCACAACTTCCTTTCGTTTTCATTTCATGTAAGCTTAAAAACTGGCACTTTAAATAATCTGAAATTGCAGCACTGTTTTTTTTTCGATTCATAATCGATTTTGCATAAACAAACAACACATTTGCGATCCATTAACTTACGAGGACACGGACTAACATAACAACACAAGAAATGCAGAAATTTAAAGGAACATAAATTTGAAACATTTGAACTTTTATAGCCCAATATAATTTTTGGTACTTTTCTTTTAATCAACCCCATTGCCCAAAAAAAAAAAATGTTTAAATAACTATCATGTACAGAAAAGTGCAATGGAATAAACGTTCATGATACGGAAAAAGAGAGATGGTGTATATCTAAAATAATATAACAATGGAGTCGAAAGACATTTGCATTGAAAGACACCTGTCTGGTTCAGTTTAATAATAAATAAAAATACGGTGAAAACAAAACAAAAATATATTTTGTAGTTTACAGAGCTTAATAGTAGAATTAATTGGCTTATGAACTATAAATCTATTAAACCAATCTGGTATTGTACATGATAAAAAAAATTTACAACTCTACAAATAATACAAAATCTACAACAATGGAGATTGTGAAAATCGGCAAAAGAACGTAACAAAAAGACGCAACGGACAGATCGAGGAATGTTAAATTCTTTATGCTAGTGGATGTGGCGTCAACGACACAGACAATTAATTTGTTTAAAAAGATTTTGTCTGATATCGCAGCATACTGGACGCCAAATTGAATAAGAATTAAGAATTAAATTAAATCAAATGTTTTCTTGAAAATAAAGTTTATGAATAAAAATTGTCTTCTTTTGTTTTTTATTGCTTTTTTGATCTTTTCAAAAAATTTTTGGTGACGTTAAATGAAAAGTACCTAATTTTTTCAAAGATTGGAATGTCTTTTTCAGAGAGACTATCGTCAAACGTTTCGTTCGATTTTGCTTCAAAAAGTTTACATAACAACCATCTACTGTTGTCTCAAATTAACAAAACAGCTTTTCTACATTTTCCACAGTTTGCAATGGGATAATTAAGGATAATTTAGGGTCTATGACAATTCCCCCCTGGTCACTTTTACCGGACCATTTTCCTCCAGACAACACCCACTCGCCAACTTCTCCCTGAAGAATCTCCCTAGGATAGTTCCTCCTTATATAGAAAATTTGATGATATGGTTTATTCGTAAATATAAATATAAAAATAAATATTATTTCTTGTTCTTGTTGTTCACGATGGACCGTTCACAATAGTATAATTATTATAAGAATAAGTAAGTAAAAATAAACTCATTTTTTCTTATTACAGTGCTGGAGCAGTTTTGTATATAAGAGGTTCAGAACATTCGAACATTTTTTAAACAAGCCTCTGTTATAATATATATATATATGTATATGT
>JAUZNK010096678.1:0-12149 GCA_035046665.1 Euphysa ruthae
ATATATAGATGGAGATATAGATAGATAGTTAGATAAGCAGAGAGATAGATAGACAGATAGATAGATAGACAGATAAACCTCAGTAATGAAGATTATTAATAAATAAGAACCTGTGTAGAGATTGAGTAAAGCAAAGTGATAAAAAGTAAGTTGATATCTCATTGAGTTCAATGAGCAACTACACAGTTCATTCCCAGTTTTATGGCACATTTAGGTCATTATTAATGTTATGATGTTATAAAACGAGACAAAAATTTGCACTTTACTACAAAAAATCAAACCTATGATATTCAAGTATTAATGGGAAAATGACTAATAACCTTTCTGAAACACATGTAGAGATTAAATTTTTACTTCGCAATAATGAATTCTGGGTATATGTAGTTTTTTGGTGTAAATCGAAAACTTTGACCATTTTCTTTAATTTCCTTTCAAAATTTTCCATTGCGTTAATATATAAAAACTAGTGTAACAAAGTAATCCCTCTGCGGATATGTAAGCGTTTAGAGGATACATAACACTGCGGCTATGTCAGCGTGGAGGTGTAATTTTACTGTAGTTTCACGAAAAACAGACATCTATCTTCTATAAATGACGTCATGCTGAACATAACATACGTTTAGACAGTCAAGTTGGAATTACGTCATCAAAGTTTCACACGTCATCAATGTTTCATACGTCATCAATGTTTCATACGTCATCGATGTGTCATACACGTCATCAATGTTACATGAATTTGATCATTTTATACATAAAGTTTTGCCAAACACGTATTGATAAGGACGGAAGAGCAGAATAACCTCAAAACACGAATATAATGCAACAAATTTCAACTTTTTTTAAATGTTTTTAAATTATTATATCGGGGATTACCTCGTCATCATGATTTATTATACAGCAATAGTATGAGTTATCTTTTAAGATATTTCTCGTAGAGTGTTAAGCAAGTAAATCGAGTGATCATTCTTCCACAAACAAATGTACGTTCGCTCTGAAAATTACAGGACAACAAAAAACAAAAAAACAAAAAAATGAATAAACAAATAAATAAAAAGAATAAAGATTACCATAAAAACAAATTGTGGCAAAGATAGGCACAAAAATTCAGCTGAAGCATAGTAAAAAAAAAACAAGAAAATATAAGGTAAATATTTAAAAAATGGCATTTTAGAGACTTATAGTCTACATTTATTTGGTCTAAACTATATGTTTGGTATGCATACTTTTTAATATGAAATAATTAAAAATTTGGGTTTTCTCAACCAAATCTTAAATAAACAGAATTTTTAAAAAAGAATTTATTAGAACATAATCTTTAAGTTCACACATTTAGAGATAGAGCTTTGTTAGAAACATAATATTACGTTCTTTAATAAACATAACTTTTGTGTTCTGTCAGGTAAAGAACTTTTAGGTGAGTCTTGTGAGGTAAAGAGCTTTTAGATGCATTTGCATAAGTAGGTATAATTAAGACACCTGTATAGTTTTTCACTTCACATGCACTTTGTCAAATGTTAACCTGGGCGTAATAATCTCGCACACGCCTGATTCTAATAAGGGGAGCTTATTGAAAGAATTTTATCACATATAATTAAGATATTTTATTTTATTACACGTAATTTTTATATATAAAATTGAATATTCTATGCCAACTAGAAATAAGAATTTACGTTTTTCATACAATTTTAAAGTTATATTTTTTTTTAAATTTCTACCAAACGTACTACTCAGGCCTTTAAACATTGACTCTAAGCAGCATGAATGTTTTAGCTATATCAAGCAGATTCTCCAGAACCAAAATTTTGGAAATAAATTTTACACCTGTTACGCTTTTTTTGAAGTTCTGTTTCTTTAATACTCCTTATGGAGTGTTAAGTTTTCAGGCTATGCTAAATTGTAAGACTGTGCCGAATTTTTAGAATAATTTAAATTTTTAGACTATGCCCGATTGAACTCTTTAATTCATAACGAGTAATAAACCTTAATAAATTACATTTAGTTTGTTCACTCGCAATCCATTGTTGATTAAAAGGTTTAGCTTCGGCGAAGTCAACGAATTCAACTTGAAAAATACTCTGAACGACGCAAGGCTGCTCTATCATGGAAGAAGAGTTCTTTACGTATTTCAGTCAGTAATTGAATCTTTAGATTCTGAAAAAGAGTTTGAAGAGGCTCTAGCTAAAGTTGAAAAAGTTGGAATATCGCATCGTGCATTTAAAGTTAAAGGCGAAGATTTTGAGGTATTATTTATTTTGCAGTTATTAACCGGTAAAGTTTGCATCCCACCCTAGTAACTAAAAAACTTTTATTGGAGGTCTTAATTTAATTCATATTTTCCTTCAAAACTTCCCTCTAGTATGCAGTTTTCGAAATTTCCTTCCAGCATTCAACTTTCGAAATGGCTATGGCTGCTTTACACCAAATGGATCAGTTATCAGGACATGGTCTTATCTATGATTATTAGAGATTCTGATTGGATGATTTCAAGAATAAATAATTGTACGATTTTTATTAGCCATCATTCTGTTGATATAAGAACACTATGATTAAAAACGGACAGAACAGATAGTACTTAGGCAATCTTCAGTAATGTAGCGGTATTAAGACAGCAGCTTTATAAAATTTGTTTGTGCTAAATAAATGAAATCGTTAACGTACCGATGACTAATGTTCAAGTTATGAAAGTTGCTCTCAAAAAGAGCCCTTATTAGGTTCACATTTGTAAATTGTGGTTAAATAGACCACTTTTAATTAGACCGCCACTTTTAACCCATTTTATTTTAATATTTTTTTTTAAGTTGTTTAAAATTTATAACCATTCCTACGTTCCGAGATTTTTAACATTCTATCATGAGGTACTTTGTAGTATTTTTTATATCCTAATATTTGCATTGCTCTGAATATTGTATTACTGCATTGCTTTATTTCACTTGGAAAATTGCAACAGTTCCAGTTACTTCAAATTAGTTTTAGAGAAAAAATATTAATTTCTTGTAATATAAAAAATCGGTTAAACACGTATTTTGTGACGTCACCTTCATTAACCCTTACTCCAGTGTATCAGTTTTGCGCTGGGGTAAATTTCATGACGTTGCTAAGTGAAATTATTTCTTACGGCATTTCTAGTAAATTTTTTAAATGCAGATTTTTATTTCTTTACTCCAAATGATATCTTTGACAGACATGATGAGAATCCTGAAGAGTTTTTCGTTTCTTTGAAATTAACTTTTAATCGCATTATTCCCGTCATAACTCTTTTGGACTACAGTCTGGTGTTTGTTCTCAATTACATGCAAATAAACTTTAAAAGAATTATGTCTATATTCTTTTTAGTTTCGTAATAGAAAGGGAATTATTTAACACGATCTCAATAATTTTGTAACCTTCAATTTTATTTCGGAAATTAAATAGATATGTTGCCCTGTTCATATTTTGAGCTTTGGCAGATTTCCAAAAAAAAAAATCCATACCACGTGGAACCCTCAGGGGTCAATTTTAGGACCTCTTTTGTTTTTGCTGTATGTAAACGACATGGCACAAGCAGTAGACTGTGAATTGCTTCTTTACGCAGACGACTCTTGCTTGGTTTTCCAACACAAGGATGTAAAAAAATAGAAAAAATTCTAAACAGAAATTTTTCCAAACTTTGTGAGTGGTGTTTCGATAACAAACTAAGTGTGCACTTTGAAGAAGAAAAAACCAAGTGTACCCTCTTTTCTTCTAAAATGAAAGCTAAAAAAGCGGACACCTTGAATATAATTTTTAGAGGCATATCCATTAAACAACTTACTTCAGTAAAATACCTAGGATGCTTCTTAGATCAAAACCTGAGTGGAAAGACCATAGGTCACTATGCTTTTGAATAAAATTAATTCCAGATCAAGGAGACATTTCTTACCTCTTTAGATATAGTTCGTAGACCTAGTAAATATAGATAATAATTCCAAATTTTTTTTTTTTACTTTTTTTTTTTAACTATGCTTTGGCTTAATGTGTATTTGTGTGTGATGTATAACGGACTACAATGAAAATATTGTTGTAACAAACAATTTTTGTGCCTATCCTTGCCACCATTTGTTTTTATCTTAGTGTTTTTTTATTTTATTTCTTTCTGTTGTCTTGTCATTTTCATAGCTAATGTTGTTTGTTTGTGGCAGAATAAATACTTACTTACTTACTTACACGAAGATTTACGTTCAGATGAATTATATTCTTCTCAAATCCAACTATGTCATATAACGTTGGAGAGAGAATTTGAAGCAGAGTAAAACTTAATATAAGACTACACCCTAAAAATTTAGCGATTTTTTCATTTTTTAAGAATTATGGAATCAGGGGGTAAGTTAAACAAGTTTCTCACAATCACCATTTTTAAGGCTTATGATCATTTATTCACATATCATTACTTTTAACCAAAAAATACTTAACAATGAGGCAAATATCAATAAAATAAATACAAACGTAAATATCAAAATTAAATATAAACTTGTTTTAATCTAAATTTGACTGTCAAACCATTGTTTTTACGAAGATAATGATAACTTAGTTACCCCCGGTTTTTTGCTGGATTGAAGTTGTAGCAAAGCAAAACATACATAAACACAATATTATAAAAAAAGTTGCGAAAGTCATTCCAGCTGGTTCAATCGACAAAGCTAATGAAGGGAGACAATATCATTTTGAAAAAAAAATTCAATTTTTTTAAAAATAGCATTGTGCAATTCGCTGCAGGTCATAAAAGACTTTAGCTTAATGCTGTCATACGAAACAACAGCTAGAGAAGGAAATGTCGAACTAGCTACATTTACAAGCAGAAGAAAAGTTCTTAAGATTGGTGTTTCGGTCATGCGAATTACGCAAAATATGATAACTATCAGCATTTATTTTTATGTCAAGAAAAAAACTGAACAGTCAAGTCGATTAGAATTTCTTCACTTATGAAATTGTTGCAACAGTAACTGGTGAGAGATTTAGTGAAATCAATTGCGATTTGCACACAGAATGGTTCAACGAAGAAACTAAAGGAACTGGAGCTCTTTTTTGATCAGGAAATAAAATAGACGAAGCAGTTATTGGAAGTATTGTCACTTCTGATAAAGTGGGAGAAAAAAGCTACGGAACATATGTAAATGATCATGATCAATGATCATGATCAATGATCATGATCATATCAATGATCATGTCAATGATCATGATCATTGATCAATGATCATGATCAAGTCAATGATCGGAAAGTGAAAGGTGAAAAGTCAATGTTTAGCCCATTAACATGAAATATGATACAAACTGTTTTATGATGTCTGTTTCGCCGAGTATAACTAAAGCTGATTGAACTATAAGACAAGGTGATAAAGCTCGTTTACGTAATCTTATAATTTAAAAATGCCAATGCAATCACAAACAGATACCCAGCAAACGCTAGATGTTATGTAAGAGCTGCTAAGCTTTTTAACACTTATAAAAAGTTCTTTAAGTCACTTGCCAAAGCTACCACTTCTCCGAAATATTCTAATCCAATAAAAATTGAGGTAGTTATAGTTATACTTATATCGTCAATACTGTAAAAGAAAGTACCAGACACCGAAGAGGAAAATCTGGTAGACAAAGAGTTTTCATAGCTTGACTTGGCCAAATTATGCCCCAGGGATTGCATTAGCAGTTCTTATTAAACAACAACGACAACAAAACGGATCATATTTATTGCTTTGTGGAATATGTGTGTGGAGTATATGAAACTTCCTGGTGTAAGAGCAAAGTTCCAGGTACCTGTAGTTGTTAGATATAAAGCAGGAACATTTTTTGATAAAAAATGGTAGTGTGCAGATAAATGATCAAACCTTAAAAAGTGATCTTGAGAAGCTTGTTGTCTAACTTACCCCCTGTAGTTTATTTTTTCGTTGTATCTATGATTTCTTTATTTTATATGTTTGGTTGTGCGGGAAATATTTTTCTCACGAGTTTCGTAACCTTTTTATTAAATTGGTTGGCACTGTTTTATTGAACAGAGCTTTTTAGAGCTGATTTTCAGTGGTTTATTTCTTTTTAAATTTTTTCGGGGCTGACGTTTTTGAGTGCGAAATTATTTTTAAGTTTTCTTATCGCTTATTTAAAATTTGGATTGTTTATATCGAATATCTTAAACGCGTACTTTGATGGAGTTCAAGAGATCGTCGACTCGACATAAACATAGCGTTGTAAATTATCTGGTCTTAAAAGCTCTATTATTAAGGTTTAGTGTCATATTAATATTCATTATTAATAAAAAACATTAATAATAAATATTAATAATAAATATTAATACTAAATATTAGAAAACTATAATACTGTTTACATTTTTTATAACTATTATTAGATTTCAATTTCTTAGCTCTTGCCGTTGAAGCCCTTTAAGAGACTTTGAAAAACTCGAATTTTTTAACACGACAAATCTGTTGTCCTAACATGGTTCAATATAGTTTAGTGGTGCCACTCGCCCTAATTATTTTTGAAATCTCTTACAATTTCATCTGACTCCTATCCCAGACAGGTTATTTCGACTTTTTAAAAATCTTTTGGGGGTAGGATTTCCTGCTTTAGAAAAATGTCTACAAAATCCATAAAATAATTAGGTCCTTACCTATTTCTCGACTGAAGGACGTAACTATATCTTTATGACGCCATGAAAAAATGATGAAATTATAATTTCAAGTTTTGGTTACTTTTTTATCTTTAGATACATATTTTTTTTTTCAAATCAAAATATTTTTTTTTTATAGCTTTTTCTAACAAAATTTTTTGGTCGTCACATTTTCATTAACATAAGTAAATTCTCTATTAAACGCTCGGGGGTTTATCAAATGTTCGTTTATCAAATTTTTTGAAGGTACGTTAAAAAGAAAGAGGTGTTTGTTTAATTTAAATTATATGACTAAATAAAAGCTAAAAAACGATCAACTTCTTCATTTTCTTTTCAGAAGGTTACAAGTGTCATTCGCGTTCTCGACATCAGAGTTTAAAGGTTCCAATTGGTATATTGCATCATCGGCATTTATCATCTCCTTTGTTTGGTCTTCTAAAGCTTTCTTACCGGTAGAACAGGGTTGGGTATTTTCAAAACAATTGAATTGTTTTCTTCACTCCCGCTGTTTTTTTAGATTTAGGACGCAGTTTTTGAATAATTCAGTGATGACACCTTTTTTAATCATTTCACATGTACGTAAATTCCTCCTTCCGTAAACTGGTGGACGCTACCAGCGAACCATTCATCGTACATATCAGAAATGAACCCTTTAAACAGTCTGTTCCAGTACACATCTTGGGGCCGTGGATATATTTTGTATATCCACCTGGAATTAAAGCACTTTTGACTTTCATTTTTTTTTTTTTTTTTTTTTTTTATATTGAAGTTGTAACCTCATCTATCAAATGAGTTTCAAATTTATCCCATAAAAGAAGCCTTTTACCAAAGGAGAAACATCCAAAAGCTTCACCGTACCGCAAGTTCTTCTTTCATCCATCCATTGATTGACGATGCAACAAATGATCCGAGGATAAATTGTTTTGGAATCTTCATTTAAAGCGTTTGAATTTCGTTTTGCCTCTGCAAAAACTATAAACGGTTTTGATTTACATTCTGCTTTGGCAGCTAGGCAGACAGTGACGCGGACCTTTGCATGACCAGTTGTTTTAAGCACAACATCTTATAGTCAGTTTTGTTAACTTTAGTACTAGTTACCATATATTTATAATTTGGTATGTTGTCCATCGTGATGTTATTGGAAGGGTTAATTTCGGCTTTCATATTCAATCGACGGACATGGATGACGAACAATACAAACTTATTGATAAATTGCGCTGGGTTTTTTTGGACTGTCATTATTCGATGTCCGTAAAAGTTGTTTATTAAACGATTAAAAACAAAATCCTTTCCGAAAATGGTATGCCACATGTGTCAAAAGATGTTAGGAAAGCTATAATGTTACGACCCCGATTAAAAATTTAGCAAACAAATCGAATCATCCCGATAAATTCATTCATTATATGAAACATACATATCTAATAGTTAACTTAAATAGAAAGTCTAACCCAGCCGGCACAGTGACGTTGAACTGACGGTGTTGAGTGACATCGATAATACGCCGTATGGATGTCTAAAACGTGACTGCAACGCGACCTTACACCACGTCGTCGCTGCGAAATTTCACAAATGAAATTGAAAAGACGAATTTTTTATCAAAGTGAAGTCGAAATAACGTCTTGGTAACGTGATATAGCGACGTTGAATCTACATACAATTAACATTGTAAATTTGAGGCATCGAAACTGCGTCAGAACTACGTCGTATTATGACTTGTTATAATGATGAAATAAATTCCAAATTACATTTCCAGTCAACAAATCAAAACACATGAAAAAGTAAGCATATTAGTCAGCATATTAGTAATTATTGCGCGTTATTAACTTGTCATGCTATTTACATTGTTGCTTTACTGTTATTACAATTATTACCCCCGGAATATCTAGAAAAAGAGGATGCTTTAAAAATTGCTCTTAAATCCATTTTAATCTTTTTGAAATGAAACTTTGAAATAAAAAATCTTTGACCATGGATTTTTGAAGTGTTACCCCCAGAAAAATATAAAATGGTCCCTATTATATAAGCGTAATAAAAAACAGACCAGCAGAGATAACAAAATTCGTGACCAAGTTACTATCCTATAACTTCTATCCGTAGCATAAAAATATTCTAGCCACCTCCTTAATATACTGCGCTTAGATCCACAAAGTACTTTTGAGCACCTGTACAAGAGTAAATTATATGTTATTCCAGCTTCTTCCTGGTATCATTTTTAGCATATTCATGACATCTTACCACATCACATGTATTCAGAGCCACCTGAAGCATATATGCATATAACGTTTATTACCCCCAAACCTCTAGGATTTTTTTGTTAATTTTTTGTTGAGATTTCTTTTTGGATTTTTATCATGTGACTTAATAAGCCGTAATTTAGCCAGATTATATCAACATCTAAATACGGGGGTTAGGTAGTGGTAGAAAATAGAATCTAACTATGACTTAAGACTGAAGTTTTCAGGCTTTTGAACAAAGGAATACCTGCTGGCACCATGACTATATGTAAAAACTTTTATTCCGGCATAAAATTTATTTTATTTCTACCTTAATAACATTTGTTTTGTTCATATTCCATATTTTCGTTGTGTATAAATTTAAAAATTTATCAACGATAATAATAATAATTATTATTAAAATTATTATAAATATTAAAATTAGCTGCTGTAAAATTTCAGCTTTTTATCAAACTAATGCCACAATCTTTTCGACATGATGAGACAAAACAAAGGTTTCCATAAGCCCTGTTTTTAATTAAGCGACACCAAATGGAAGTCAAAATACAGACGTCGTTTCAATGTAAACAAAAAAGTCAGTTTTTTTGACGTAAGAATCTAGATGTTATAACAACGTTTAAGTCAGTCTCTCCCTTGACTTCAACATTTCTACGTTTTAACGACGTAAAATGCTTGGTCAGTCATATGAGGTCAAATTTTCAACTTCATCACGCCGTAGAAATTTCTTCAATTAAATCATGTCGACAATTTCGACGTCGCTTCGACGTCATTATAACATTCTAAATGCAATGTCGGACTCATCGACGTCGCAAAGACATCGCATTTGGTCGTGCTAAGTTACAACCTGATATCGATGTTATATAGGTGTCAAAGCGACGTTGTGTGCATGCTGGGAAGAAAGCTTTATTTGACACTATATCAACCCTAATATATTTTCTACGAAGAATTTCTAGAAAAAGTGTAAACTTTTTCTCGAGCAAGGGAAATGGTGTTGAAGATGGAGTTCTTTTGGTAGAAAAAATGAAAAATGTACCTATGATAGAGAATAATATAAAATTTGCTGAAATAAGTAAAATTCCAAATTTTCAGTAAAAGTTATACACAAAGTTGTAAGAACAAACAACTCGACCATAAGACAAAGCCAATGAAAAAATTTTTGACGTTCTCTATAAATTACGTCATAACTTAAAATTGGAGATGGTGAAAGGCAAAAAAATATTCAGTAAATTTTTAACAAATAAAAGTTAGGATGGTGCTGAAAATTTCACTTGGAAAGCTTCACCCGTTTGTCAAACAAAGTTCCAGCCACTGGCAAAAATGCTCCCCTCACCCCGCTTTCTATAGCGTTGCGTACGTTACTGATTCAAATAAGCTTTTTAATTACTTATCCATGTCAAGTCTTTACTAAATGATGTTGATTTATAACAATGAAGCATAATTTGCTTTTCTTTGGTTATTATATTTAAAAATTTTACAGAAAATTTTAAATCAACTTTTCGTGTGTATTTAGTAGAAATATCTCTTCTACAATTGAAATATTGTATGAAATATTGCTTCAGTATTGGCGGATATAGGAAATAGCGCAATGCGGTAATGTATAGATTTCACCGAAGGATGGATAACAACTACGGAGATCCATTACTATAGCCAAAATACGGAAACCGAGTGTTAGAAAAAAGTATGCATACCACTGTTTTGTCTAGTACTCGGACAAAACAATGATTAGGATAATTATATCGAAATTATGGCAGTTAGCTTTTCGATCTTTTCTCAAGATTATTTTAAACATGATTATATAACTACTTTCTAGCATGCTGCTTCCTGATAGTTTTATAAAATGAAGTATATTGAAATTCAGGAACAAGTACTTAAGGAATATTTAAGAAACATTCTAAGTTATTATATAGGCTCGAGCACAATTGATCCAATAAAAAGAATCCAAATTTGTTCATTTGGGTAAATTTTTTGGGTAAATTTTTTGGGTAAATTTAGATAAAAAATAATAGTAGTAGTGAGACAAATTTGCTTTTCACGTTTTTGATAAGCAAGTATATTCTATGGCTGAGTCTGACTTACATTGAAATTCAGTTCACATTAGTCTTAAAATTTCTTAGTTGTAACGTTGTGCTAGCGAGGTTATAGTTTAGGTTGCTTATTTGCTGTTTTGCTTTATAGGCAAGAAGCAAAGGTAAAATAAAGTCTCTCCGTCCTAAACAAAGAGCAGCTTCTCTTTCTCACCATTTCATTTACCTATAAACCTAATTTTTCAATTGCCTACATTACCCTATTCTACTTCCTGACCTGTCCACTCTCTTACATTCCAGCCTGTAGAAGAAAATATCACCTTTTGTGCCTCTGTGCTTCATCCCGAATCACCACTTTTCCCCCAACTGACTTGCTTACTATCCGATTTGTCTACCATAAAATAATCTATAAGGCACCTAAATTATGCCTTGTGAGATTCTCCAACAGAAATATCAATTCTGAAACAATTTTTTATATCGGCAAACGATCGAAGTGACAATATATTTATCTATCGTTTTAGGACTTTCATAATGCTTTACGAGATACACTTTGGGATATATTCAGGTCACGTGGCACGTTTGATGACGTCAGTGATAGCGGGTGGAGCAAATTAGCAGAAGTAATTGTAAACACTTTAAGAAAAGGTATGATGAGCGAAAACGAAAATTTACCTCCTAAAAATGGGTTGATTATTATCAAAAAAGACTATACGAAACATTTATATTAAGCTTGCAAAATCATAAAATTAAAATTTCCAATGTCTGAAAAAGCTTACATGTAACTAACTATAGCTATATATATAAGCTATATAATTTGAATTGAGTTGAAATTTTCTCCTGTTTTAATTCTAATTATGTAATTGTAAATAGAGTACCCTCACCCCGTCCTCTATTTTGTTTAATTGAATAGTGAGAAAGAAAAATTCGTAATGGGTTTTATGGATGACGTGATCGGTTGATGTCAAATTTCAGTAGGATTAAGGGTTGAATGATTTCCCGTGAAAATTACTTTAAACTAATCTTGCCCGATTTTTAAAGGGCCCAACTGTCACATTCATCCTAATATCTGTAGATGAAAAAAGAGTAAATAGACAAGAAATATCGTTCAACTCAACAAGACGTGGCTAACACTGAAAAACATGAGTTGTTGCTGGTTTCAGTATATATCTATCGATGATTTTTTTGATGCTAACTCATGTTTGCTAAATTTGCGTACTGCGCTCTGCGTCGTAAAACAATGCTTAAACTAACAGGTTACTTTTGCAGGTTATATAT
>JAUZNK010096689.1:0-12145 GCA_035046665.1 Euphysa ruthae
CCCTATTAAATTCCGTTCTAAAAAATTTAATAATCTCACCAGATTCGTCAAAAGTCTATCGGTATATTGGAAGACTGCAATATTGCTTGAAAACTCATTATAATAGAATAATGATCATAAGATAAATATATTAGGTGGAAACGCAATATCATAGGATACATGTAAAGTCATATCTTGTTGTGCGATAATGATATATTTTGGACATAAATAACGGCTGCTTACTACAGACTGTATTTTATTTCTTTAGTAAAAAAAGATAAAATATAATATGTACTTATGTCTAAAATATATATCATAAAAAAAATATCATAGGATAAATGTGACGTGAAAACGCAATGCCAGGATAAAAATATTATAGGGTGAATTTGTTAATCTCATCAATTATTTTTTCTAATTCATCACCAGGTCTAAAATATGAAAAAAACATTATTTCCTCGTTAAAAACAACTCCGCTAGTATCCAAAGGAGATTTAGAGACAATTCCAAGGTTTTTTGTTTCCACTAACCAAATAAATTCCATATTAGTAAAAATAGGCAGATTCTGGCGCAATAAATCTTGAATGAACTTTTAAAAAAACAGATAATATACAAATATGTAATATCATTAAATATTCATGCTCTCCCTAGCCCATGAAATCTCCCCTGTGTATAAATTCTCCATTTACGTTCATAAGATTCACAATAACGTAAGATTCACACAATTGAAAGAAATTATATCATCGCTTGGCTATCTAAACTGCTAATAGAAATGATATTATAAAATTATTTAAAAACACATGTTCAAAAAAGAGCTATTTTTATTATTTGGTATAAGAACTGTAACCCTATTATATGTCACTGATGGTCTCAATCCTGATCCATTGGAAAATTTTGCGATCCTTGATTCTTAACACTCTTTGTTCTATTAAGACTCCCCCTTGCATAAAGCACCCTAGAGAGTTAGTCTCTAATAATATTTTTACATATTTTCTTCATAGATATTCTTGTTCAATCTTTTGCCACCAATACTACTAGAACTAAGAGTGTATCTTTTTAATAGTCCACCATATTTTTACATCGTCTCAACGTTCAGTTTTCGCTAAGTTTAATTTGTCAAACTCGTTTAGACTCTCGTGTCAAAGCAATGCTTCGGGGATGCGGAAATTTCAAATTACTCAACAGTTGAGTTTATTCTTGTATCCTTTCATTTTGTGTTGAATCAAGACAACTTTAAATTGTCTCCGTATTTTTTTCTTTTATGTTTTCTTTATTCACTTGTTCAAATGATTTGAAAACCTCAGCTGTACTATTAGTCAAAACAGCGATTCAAATATCATTTGAAACAACAAATTTTCTTTTACCAATTTTCTAGGAATAGCAATCAATACTAACTTGATTTACCTAACTTTTTCTTTCTCTTTAAAGTTCTTTTTCTATTAATTTAAATAAGGGTTTTTAACTGCGTGTGAGATTTTTCTTTCCGTCTGTTATTTTTGGTAATGTTTCCATTAAAATATTTAACAAGAATCACAAATTGCTTTTATTGTAGGTTATTTAAGACATCTGTTAAGAATTTTATATTAACCTGCATGCATGGTATATCGCTCTTTTAGAAGTCTTCACACTCAACTACACTTTTCATTACCTTCTCATCAAGTTTCTTCTGTTAAAACATCGCCTCGTGGAAACCAATCCTGAAAGCTTTGAATTTCTTGGCAAAATTTGGTGGGTTAGAATCGATAATTGCAAACCAACGCATCAATTTTTTATCATTCCCATTTGATCAAATTTCAGCAACATCATTCTGTCTCTTGGGAAATAGAATTTTTGTCAGCAAATTACTTCAAACGTCTGCTTTGTGGGAATCTGCTTTGACGTTTCCACCTAGGATCACAATGAATTTTTTTGAAAAAAAAATTTTTGTTCCTATACTTGCCACGTTTTTTTTTCTTTTTTTGGTTATTTTTTGTAGTTGAAAAAATAAAAATTAACAAACTAGGGAGTAACTACTAGACTTGGTATATTGGTATTGAACATTGCTTCTAAATTGTAACAAATTCCGTTTATATATTTATAGAGGAATTCATTTCAAGTAGATTAGTGCAAAACCCAGTTGATGATTGTCGTATATCCATTAATTCTATCTATACTTTCATCTACATATTATTTTTGAAACTGCAAAAAATAAGCTGTAAACTGTGTCTTTCTTGTCCTCACGTATCACGAGACTTATGTACGTTAGAGGTTTGTGTCCTCACCTCACAAGATTCTTCAAAGTACTGTCCAGTAAGAATTTTATTTTCGTTACCAAAATTCTATGAAAAGCTATTGCACAGAATTTTAAACAATTTTTTTCATGATGCTTCCGTTCTAAATGCAGCGCGAAAAATGTCTTAGGGAACTTTATCACTTACAGGTTTAAAAGGCTAGGAAACAAAAAAGTTTTCGGAACTACGTTAATGACCTTATCAAAGGGTTTTGATTGGTTACCTCTTATTACCATTTATTAGTTCCAGAACACTCCACAAATGACTTAAAGTAAATTGAGCCTATCTTGTTTAAAGAGTTACCTCAAAAATGTTTTCTGAGATGCCAAATTCAGTTCTCATTTTAGCTCAGGGCTAAAAATTCTCTTCGGCGTTATGCAAGGCTCTGTACTAGGTTTTATTCTTTTCAATGTATTTATGAATGATCTCATTGCCTTTATCGAACTAAAATTGCTGATGATAACTCAATTTACTCGTGTGAGGCCACTCTGGAGCTAGTTTTATTATTAAAGTTCAGGGATCCCTTTCGCTATAAATCTATTCATTAGGAAATCTTTCTTGTACCTGCAAGATATGTCCTACATAACAAATAAAATGTATTTTTGTATTTTTAACAGTAGTTTTTGTAAAAAATCTGACACATTCGACAAAAGAAGAATTTTCATTGTAAAGCGTGTGACTGCGATTAGCCCACATGAAAAAATAAATTCAACTACGTAAGTTAAAACTTGCCGATTTTTTTAAGCGATTCCCAGCTTAAAATCATAAATAGCACAAACGTCACCGTACTAAGGAAAGTAAGGAAATTAAGACACCGTCACATAACGCATTATATTTACATACAAATATTAAATAAATAATAGATTTGATATTATTTCTCTAATTGAAAAATTTTGCAAAACTAACTTTTGTACAAATATACAAAATGAAAAATGAATTTTGTGTTTTAAGGCCCATTTTGGCACATCCAAATGTACTTCCAACGTAGCTAATCGTATTTTTAACGGGGAGTCAACAAATATTTTTCGAACTAATTTATTACCGAAGGGCCGACGGGTTTGTTGACCTATGTTAAAACTCATTAAAATTTATTGTTGATAGCTGAAAGAGAAAAGAGCCATAATGTGCTCAGCAAAAGTATGAGTCAGCTATTAAGTATGAAAATATCACAGCATAAAGTCAAGATATTCTTCTGTAAATATTTTTTACGTTGATACAATAAGCAAAATTTCTTAGACAGAAATTTGGTATGTTGCTCAATACATGGTTTCACTGCCTGAGATAAATAAACTAAACGCTGGATTTTCAGGTTAGCATTTGTTGAATATCAGTAGAAAAAGTTTCGAAAACTATTGAAAGACAATCAAATAAATAAACTTAGTCGAGCAAAAATTTCGAAATTGCTAGTAGACTCCCGATATCACAGTTTACAGTGATAAAAGTTATTAAGAACCTCCATATGGTTACCATGGCTCAGATGCTGCTGAGACTGTTTTAGATTTTTTGAGCATGGCATGTCTTTACAAGAAAACAAACTTTTGGTTAAAAAGCTTGCTGTTTCAAATAATAAAATTCCGACAGTTTAATTTCAAAGCTCAAAGCAAAGTCACTTACTTGCGCTTTTTAACACTTTTTGACGAGCCACAACCCTTTTCCAGAGTGAATCTATGACTTCACTTTCGTCCACAGGAGTTAAATTTGTTCTTTCTGAAGCAGCGGTAACAATGCTTTATTCGACAGGTTTGAAATAATTTTGTATAGACATGTTCACTTCTCGTAGTAAATAAAAATTTATGTTAATATATGCAGATGTGTTAAGACGAAAAAAATAGATGAAAAAATCGAATTCAATCTGAAAGCACCGATACACAATTCAATTGGTCCAGAGTGCAAACAAGTTGTTTAATGCTCCATTGCTATTGGTTAAAAAAGTTCATTTCGATCCTTTTTTTTCGCGTAGACTTAAAATATTTTAGATTTAACCCTTGATTGATAGAATGTTCTGAAAAGTGAAAAGATGTCAACGCACTGAAATTATTTTTCACAAGGCCAGCGAAATCAAAGCTATATGTAAAAAAAAATCAAAGTGAAAATCAAAACCGTTGCATTCCGATAAAAGCAAGTTTCTATAACAGAAAATGTTTTCAAAGCTATCAATATGGTACTTAATCAAAATTTTTATTTGGAATACGCTTTTCCAAAATGCTTGCAGATATTCATTTCTACTGCGTCCAGTAAATCTCATTTTTAACTATAATCGTTCTGACTTTCGAGTACGGAGAGTTCTTGGATGTCAAGATATCGCTATTGGAATATTTACTCCAACTAGTTAGTTGAATATTTTGATTATTTGATTCCCCTAACATCGAAGGCATGTAGTTTTGCAAGTAGGAATGGTTTTAAATTCTAGAAAAACTATTTTGGAACTTTCGATCTTTCTTCTGTCTCTAACGATACGAGGTTTAACTTTAAATGAAGTAATCCAAAAAGACCACTTTTTACCTAGTTCAAAAAAAAAAAAAAAACACTGACTAAAATTCTTGACTTCCAACAAACCAAAGAGATACATAAAGCTTATACCCACTTTGTACATAAGAAAAAACACATCTTTTTACTTTACAACTATAAATGCATAAGCCTTAAACTAAGTTACGCAATGTAATACAATTGCATTAGTCAAACATACTAAAAAAGTTATATTTAAAATTCGATAAAACTTTTATACACAAAATTAGTTATACAAATGTATTTTCAATATCACGAAAAAAGAGACACAACGAAACACACAGACCAATGTTGGACTCTTACTTATGTGAATGGATTTTGCGCCAACAGCACATATAGTAAAACACTTTTGATATAATTCTGGCTGGTATTGCTAACCCAGATGCTAATGATATTATTTTAGTGACTTTAGAACCAATCAATCACTTTATTTCACGTTTGTAAAAGTTACATAGCGAGAAAAATATATTCTATATATATATATATGCTAATATAAACCAACTCAAAAAAAATTTTTTTTTAATGTATATTTTTTAATAAAAGAAAAACTGTCTGAAAATAAAACAACTACTTTAAAACAAGAAATAGAAGAAGAATTTTTTAAATCAGTTGGAAGGCTACTCCAGAGAAAAAAACTTTGAAAAGAAGTGCATTAGTTCCGTATGTAGTAGTTTTAGCTGATGTCATCAAAATTAAAGGACAGTGCAAAAGTCTAACAAGAATATAAATTATTTACAAGTATTGCTTGATTAGCATTTATATGGTTCCTATTTCTAATCAAGACAGATATCTTATTATTGGCAAGAATAAGAATATTTAAAATATATCGTGACTCCTAATAATATAATTTGTTTCTTTGTAAAAATTTTAAAACCAAGAATGTTAAATATAATATTGCATTGGTCTTTAACACCTAAGAACATTATTTGGACCTTTGTTGCGGACAGCCATGGAATTATAACGGAACCAGTTTTGGAGTCTACCAATATCATCATATATCCGGTTTCGAGTATTACTAAAAATTTTATCACACGCGAACAATATGTTATCATCGTCAAAATTACAAACCTCAGATTCAAGTATAAAAAGAAAGTGCCGTTAATAAAAATATTAAATAAAAGTAGTCCAAGAATGGAGCCTTGAAAAACTCCTAGTGTCATCTCTAACCACTCACTGAACATTGAATCCTGTTTCACTCTTTGTTTTCTGGAAGAGAGGTAGCTTTTTATAAGTCTCAGACTATTGTGAGAAAACCCGTATGCAGCAATTTTAGCCAGGAGAAAATTGTGAGATATGCAGTCATATGCTTTAAACAAATCAATTAGAATCTTACCTACAATTCCTTTTTTTATCAACAAATTTTTGCCACTTATGAAGAAGACAAAACAAAAAGTGTTGTGTAGAAGAGCCTTTCAGAAAAGCAAAAAGAAGGGGGGAAAACTTATTTTCAAAAAAATCAGTTATTTGCTGAAAGAGAATCTTTTCAAACACTATAGAAGCAGTAGGAATAAAAAAGAGGATTTGGACAACTACCTCCTAAAATGCCTATTAATACTAAAAAAATTTAGGATAGCTAAATTTAATTGGTGGTAAAAAACTTTAATTATTAATTTTAAAATTTTTTCTTATATTTCATCTGAATTATAAAAGAATACAAGATCACAAAAGAATAAAACTTATCAAAATATCAAAATATATCAAGTAAGAAAATTTTTATCAGTATAAATTTTTTGTTACGAATTAATATCAGTAACATGCTCGCCGTTCATGTAAACAACCTGGCTATGTAAAATCGGTAAAACTAAATGCATTATATCTACAAAATTAAGATAATTTTTCATGCTCAAAATTATTCAGGCAATTAGCAATGCAAGATCCTGTTATCTAAATATAAATTTAAACATCTTATAGCACTAACAATTTCAAAATTGTCCTTGCATAGAATACGTAATTTTTCAAACGCTTTTTATTTAAATTTTTTAGTAATCAATATAAAAAAATTTGCGAAAACATGGCAAACTGGTTGGTCAGCCAAAGCTAAAAATAGTAAATGGTAATTGATAATGAAGAAAATACAACAAAATTCAACAAAAATGTGTAACGCTACCAGTGATTAATATACATTAAATATACATTAAATAGCTGTAAATTCATCGATAATAAATATATAAATATATAAAAATAATGTAAAAAAAAATCGAACATTACGCTTTTCGCAAAAATTAACGTAGAGAAATAAATTTTTGATAATTTTCCACCCTTGATGTTTGTAGGTCGCAAAATCTTGTTAAAACTGAGTTTATTTTTTTAAGCACTGCAATTTAAAAAGAAGTTTTTGCAATTTTGTTAAAACTTACAGATTTTGCTCTGTTTATTAAAATTCGTGTTCCCTAAAAGTAGCTCCCTTGAAAACCTGTCAAAGTCCATTGTAGTGTGGTATATATAAAGCACTTAAATATCTACGTTGCAGAATCTAAATGTTGTATCCCTTAAAATAATAAATGGAAATCAAGCTATTTTCAGATAAAAAAAAATTTTAATCATTAATTTTTTGAAATTAAACTAATATTTGTGTTATTTTAAAACCGTGTTTACTCACAAGACCGTCTTTAATTTTTTCGATATTAAAACTTTACAGAAACTTGAATGGCTCTATATTACTTCGGGTAGCCGAAATTTCGGAATTGATGATATAGAGAAACAACATTCTTCAATCATTTCAAAGACTAAAGTAGTGAAAGCTGACCTTGTAAAAAAACATGGCTCTTTAAAAAATCAACTGTATAAACTCAAAATGACGAAAATGCAAAGTACGAAACATCAGTTAGATACAATGAGTCAATATAAAGCTTCCTTGAGATCGTATGATGGTAAACATTATATTTCGGAGAACGTGTTCACTGCGGTACCTTACGGACATTACGAAGTTCGTAACGGATTTAGTTACCAATGATTCAGTTGCCTGATTCCTTACCCAACCTAATATTTATATTGTGTATACACCTTATTTTATTTAGGTAATGAATGAGCTTTTTTTTTTAACCATTCCCAGAATTTTTTATCATTATAATTTTAATTTCTGTGATATCTAATATACTCAGGGAAATTATGGTTTTATTTTAATACAATTTCGAGATTTCTGTTAAAACCATGAAACTTTGTTAACATGTTCTCCATGATTTACTAAGTCATTTTAGCTATGGACCCCATCATAAAAATTCAAAATGGCGGATTTTTTCAAGATGGTAGCTGAAAAAATTGTTAAAAATTTCATATCACTAAAAATATCGGGATATGGCCTGTTTTGTTTAAAATTTTGTGCCAATCAACGTTTGATAGAAGAAGACTATGGTCTGAAAAAATATAGTTATTTGAGTTATTAGCAAAAATACAAATTAAAGATCGCCTCACAATAAATGATACATAACGAAAAAAGATAAAACAAGGAAATTTAACAAAAGAGTGTGAAAAATATTTCGCACGAAAAATTCTCTTACAGTATTAAATGTAAATGTTAGCGGTAAAAAAAGGAATCGACTCGTACTATGTTTTCAGAATCTTTTTTAATTAAATAATTAATAATGACTGATGACACTAATATCAATATGGATATAAGTTTAGATATTTGTTTCTTTTGTAAAAGTTTAGTAATCGAAAATCAGTAATGTCCAGCTGAACTTACATGATCTAATTTGAAACATGGTGCTGGTTCCGAAGCCTTCATAACGAATCTTAATGAATTTACGGAAATCGGGTCATGCCAATGGATATCAATATATCTAAATTAGGCGATGGTTCTGGTATGATGGCTACATTAAAATAAAGAACACAGCTAAATAGCACAAACTCTGCAAAAATAGGTATCTTTTATTTCTATAAAAATGTAAACAATCCACCACGATCTTGATTGTTTTATAAACAAAAATTATATTAGCTTATAAAGCAAAAAACTAAAATATTTAAAAAAAAATAGAGAATATTTTTTTTTAACATATTTTTCTATATTTATAAATTTTATTTTTCTACATTTATATTTATATATTTATAAACGAAAACACATTTTCACCATTATTACGTTTTATTTTATCTTTCTCTATTTTTTGCATGCTGTTTCAAATAGAAGTAATTCTATTTCCCAATTCTACCATACTGGTAGAATTGGTAAAACATATTTATTTAAAAAAATATTTTTGTTTTAAATTTGATAACATGAAATCGGGGAGGGACCAGAAAGAAAATCAAACACCGAAACAAGCACGTGTTTTTATACCTAGGCGAAGTTGTAATAATGCATTCAATATTCAGCAAAGATAAGTGCTGGAGAATTAATATCGTAAGAAGCTATTTATCACAATACATGTCTTCTTTCTTGTTAAATAAATCTGAGACAAGTTGAAAGGTTGATGGAACGAATCAAATTGATGGAACGAATCAAATGTATTGGAAGCGATTGCCTGAGCTAAATTATTGTCATATATTGAAGATTTAAGTGAAAAACCGCCGGTTCTAAAGAAAATTTAAGTAAACTTTATAAATATCATTTATCAATCCTTGGCTGTGAAATTAGGAATCAAGTACATTCAACCGATTTGAAGAATAGAGTATTATCAAATTTCCCAGAAATACAAGCTCATAAAAAGGAAAAAGAAGATTTCCTTGCGTTTGACGATATCACTTGATACACTCCGAAAAAAAAAAAAAAAGATTGTCATGATCATGCGATCATTTTATCCAAAGCATTATTCGACGTGGTATGACTGATTCTACCTCTAAATTTGTAGGTAGTTTTGAAAATGGGTTTCAAAAAGAATCAATTTCACCATTCATATTGTGCTGTGTAACCATGGTATTTGTAGGTGAGAATATCAAAACTAGCATTGACGAAAAGATTGATATTCAAACTGCACCAACAATCTCTCAGCTTATTATGTATAACTGTATAACTGTAAGTTTTATAAATAAAGATGGAGATTTTGGAACTTTGTTAAATATAGTTCAACCTTCTGCCCTAATAAAAAATAACTCAATCAGGAGACTTTTAAATGTTTATTGCTATGCTTCCAACAGACTACATTTTTTGCTCTCAACCAGCCAAATTATTCCAGATGGGCCACAAAGTATCATGGCAACTTTCTTCGATTTTCAGAAACACACCCAGATTTCCATAATGACATCCAAAAAGGGCTTTTTGGAATTAAGAGAATTAAAGATCTCTTTGGCAGAGTTTTGCACATTCTTAGAAGTTAGGTAGATATGGGGAAGTGCTTATTTATCGTTTAAGTCATGTCGATGGAATCATGCAGGAATCTCAAAAATCAATTCTCTTAAGTCAATTAGAAACAAAACTTTTCAGCAGTCAACCTATAATAGTTAATGCAACAATAATTGATGCAATTTTTTTTTTTAATCTCTATTCAAACATACCTCCTAGATTTAGTGGTGTCGCGAGTTATCTCCTTTCCAATATTACTGAATCTGAAGGTTATACCATTCACTTTGTTTTCAAGAAAAAGCTCCTGAATTGTATTCAATACATGAAAATGGAGACAGCAGTTTGTTTTTTTTTTCATCTCTGTTCGGTACAATCGCCATCAATATTTGTTGTAAGCACTGCCGATACAGACTGTCTAATTGTAGCACTTGCTTGTAAATCTATTTACGATGAAAAGCGGAGTTGGCACAGTGGTGAGGTCGTTTGACTCCGGACCGAAAGGTTACGAGTTCGACTCCCACCTCAGGCGGAAATTTATTTCCATGTTATCTCTGAGTTTCAGAGCAAAACTCATTGCGTAATGCAACGCTAGCTCAAATTGGTCGGGTTGTTTGGTTGAGCGAATTTCGTAGACGCAAATGGGCGTTCTAAGTACTCCGAGACCCGCCACGTAGGCCCATCTGGAAGTATTGTCTCGGCAATTTGTTGGTTCCCTACGTTAAATATAACATTCTCTCTCTCTCATGGTCTGGTTCAAAGACATCTCTTCTCTGGCTACAATATATGCATTACATTGAAGATTTTCTACGCTTTCTAAAAGCTGAGCGATCTAGCAACTGGATATTATATTTCCAGGCAGTTCGTGAAATGATGCCACATTTTGCTGAATCAGGGCATCACCTTTATTCTAATTTTTCCTATATGTACTTGAAAAAAATGACAGAGCTCACCCGGGTGTATCTACTGTTTTAAAATGGATTTAGCTTATTTAAAAAATTAATGAGTGCTTAAAATTTGAAATAAATTATGGACGGACAGACATAAATGATAATTCCTTATTTGTTTACATTTGTCAGGAGAAGAATAAATATTCAATTTATAGACAATTTAGGTAGGAAATTTTTTCTTTTTCATAATTTTGCGAGAATTTTTTTTTGTTTTTAAAACATAAATTACAACATTAATCCACCAAAAAGTAATCATATTAAAGTATCTTAGTGTTCTAAAAGAATAAGAAATCTAACCATAAAGCAACTAAAAATTACAGCACTAATCAAATTTTTTTTGGGAAACAACAGCTCATCATAATTCTTGGTTTTATGACCGTTTTCCATGAAAGCATTAAGGACGGCGTTCCAAGCTGATCTAGACAATGCTAGGTCTAAACTCAAATTCAGCAAAACATACAGATATTGGATTAAAAAATTTCATTAAAAATTTAAGATGATCTCAAATCGAAATAGATGAAGTAACTCGATAAAATTATTTCTTTTCCAAAATATTTTTTTCAAACAATTTGAAGAAAAAAACTCAAACTGTTTAAAAATCTCTTGTGCGTCATTTACGAAAATGAAAAATTACCCTAGACTAAAAACTTTATGTAATTGAAAAACCAACCAGCAGCTTCAAAATTATTAACTATAGCTGGCAAGGTGTAACAAATTGTATACATTATATACGTACTTTTATTTCCTAATCATATAAGAAAATATTTGATAGCAGACGTCAGCGTAAATATTTATTACGAACATTAAGTATGTCAAGATAATTACTAAAAGCACTGATTATCACAAGTAAATATATTTCCAAAGCATAGTTATGTCAAACAAAATAGATCAATTTAAAAATTGTTTTCAATCTATCACAAAGACTACGAAACTCTTCTAAGGAAACTTTTAGTTTTAACAGTTTGTAAATAAGACGCATTCTTTTCATTTTTTTTTTAAGTACACTTAAAAGATAAAAATATGTGAAATATAAAATAATTTTAAACACGTCTGAATAGAATTCGAAGTTTTTTGGCGAGAAAATTGTTAAATTAAGTATCACAATTTATCATAATTTTTCTTTTCACTGCATTGTTTTTAAAACCATGAATTAATTATTTTGAAACTTATGTAAAAGTCATTTCAAATTTATTAATTCCTCCAGATATCATTCAAATATAAATTGCAATTTTAGA
>JAUZNK010096700.1:0-12145 GCA_035046665.1 Euphysa ruthae
AGATTCACAAAAGTTAATACAAGCAAAATTAATTGAAAAAATATTTATTTGTGAAACATCTGCAAAACAGACAAGAATAATAAAAAATTTTTTTTTCCTATTACCTTTAATCTATCAATGTATGTCACGAATAAATTTAAATAAATAAGTAAAAGACTTTTTTATTCTATAAAGTGGAGATAACTGAAAAATATTTTTTAAAAGGAAAATGGTAATAAGGAAAAATAAAAAAACTATTGAAGTTCGAAGTTCTTTACCAGAGTTTAGTAGGTCCAGGGTCCAGCACTGCTAAGATACGTTTGTTACATCACTGTATATTATACAGTTTTCATCTTTCAGTATATATTACACAAGTTAACTTTTAGAAATACAAATAACACTTCAGAAATAAACATTGAATATTAAATTACCATAAAAATGTTAAAGGTATATAATTTGAAATTAGTTTGATTACAATATTTAGATGAAATAAAATTGACAAAAATATATTTTTTAATCAAGTTTATTACTCAAATGAAATTTTGTCTATTGTTATAAGATTTTTTTTTTTTAAATAAAATATAAGGGTTATTCTACATTTAGCAGAAAATATCCAAACCAAAAATAATTAGAAAGGTTTGAAAAAAAACCTAATCTTTAAAATGAAGAGTTGAAATATGGGATTTATCCAAATACCAATTAAAATTCATTAGCAAAGAAATGATCAAAAAGAAAGAATTAAGAAAAAACAGCCCTGAAACAAGAGTTCTTTAACAGCAAAATGAATTGACGTCATGAACATTTATTTCACGCTATTGTTAGTCAATCAAAGCAAAAAGAAAATATAAAACCATAAAAAAAAAAACCGTTTACTTTATTAACTAAATTTATTCTAGTATACTGCATTAAAACTACTTAGCAATGGCTTTTTTATTTACCTATTTAAATTTCCTAAAAAAAAATAGATCTTCAATTTAGACCCTTCTAAGAATTATTTTGTTTAACTTATTGTTAAAATGAATAATGTCTGATGTTTTAAAGAATCACTTTAAAAACTTCTAAAAATGATAATAATAGTGAAATAACCGTTTTATAATGCTATTTTTTTACTTCGCTCATGTTTTAAAATTAAAGTATTAAAAATTGGTCTGAATTTAAAAAGCATTTTCTGTAATAATTACTTAATTGTAATATATGAGCCACGGTGAAGAGCAATTTAGATTTGCAAAAAAAAAAATTTTTTTTAATATTTTTCACTGTTATAGAAAGGTTTTGCTCATGCATAGTAACTTGGGGAAGCAAGGAAATCAGTGAGTTCTGTGAGTTGATCGTCTGTAAACTGCTGTCGATGAAAGTTCCAATTGTCATGATGGGTCCGACGAAACTCACTTAAACACTTTTTTGCAGTTGTCTAAAAATAAAGAATGCTATTCTACACGGTTGCCATTTGGTTTTCAAAATAATTTTCCTAGCTTAAGCTATAGAGTGCTCCACTCTGTATAGGTTCTATAAAAATCACATTTCATTCATTCTATTTAAAATAAGTAGTTTTATGAAAATAAATAATGCAGAAACAACACTATAAATAAATTACAGTTAGTAAATATTTTGAATTTATTTAAACAATATATGCAGATATGACGTTTTGCTTCAACAGTAGTAACACGAAATCTTGTAGCCTTGATGTTTGATTAAAGCAAGAAAATTTTTAAAGAGCATCAAACAGCTGTCAAATAAGCAAGCTTTTAAATATTTACTTATGTATGTTACATGGCAGAATAAGTGAATAATACACATAGTTAAGTATGCAATTTGATATGACATAAAAATCTACCTGTATTTGACTGGTAGAATGGACATAATTTCCTAGCTCAAGTAATATATTGGGCAGCCATTCCGGAACACTGTAGGGGTAGGCCATTACACAAGCTGCTAAGCCAAGTATACCTCCATGTTTGATAACTAAGGAAAGCGTATCTACGTGAATAAAAAATTAATCAATAAATTGAATACTAATACAACATACTTAATCTGCAAGCTCAGTATCATTTACCAAAATTAAGAGTTGATTGTAAATCTATAAGATATGATATGGACAAGATAACTTTTTGACTATGGAAATATAGTATATAATAAACGTAACAATAATTCTTTTATTATGAAAGTTGAATCTGTTAAATATTAAGCTACTCGTTACTTCTGGATAAACAATGGGAACTTTTGAAGAAAATACTTTTCAGAAATGTTTTGAAAGCTCATTTCACAGAACCTTTGCCTTTTATTCAAATCATTAAAGGCAATGTACTCATGCATTAAAAAAATATATGATTTTCTATAAATGCTGTGAGGAACAAATAATTTAAACTACACAGACTATTTTAAAAACTACTTCTTTCCATGAGTCTTTGAGTGGAACATTTTAAAACCGGAAATAAAAGCTGCTAAATCAATCTCCTCATTTGAAAAGTTTTTTTTCCATTTTATACGTCCAAAATCTTTTTCTGTATTTAATATTCACAAGTCTATAGGTCTAAAACACCTAACTCGGATAGAAGTACCATTCAGCAACTTGAAAAAATATAAATTTGGTCCTTATATAGTTGATTGTGTATGTAATTTTAGGAAGAGGGTCAGTTGAGCATTTTTTTTTTTCATGCTTCACGGATGATTTTTTTACAACGTGAGTGAAACTGATCGCTCTATACTAACCATTAACAATAGTTGTATAGTCACAACATTACTATATGGCAATCAGGAAAAATAACATATATACAATATTAATCATATTTTTCCTCATTGCCATAGATTGTTGTAACAATACAACTATTGTTAAGGGTTAGTTAATATCTTGATTATTACAATAAATTCCTTAATACTAAATTTCATACAACTCTCGTTTAAGCAACTCTCATTTGTTAGTCAGAAAAATTTTGCAATAGAATGGCAGGGGGTGGGCTGATATGTGGGATATTTACTATAAAATGAAATTTTAAACATGCTTTCATCCATCTAATCAAACATTAAGTATATTTTAATACAAAAAAAAAAAAAAAAAATAAAAACTCACTTTGCATTTGTTCTTCTTCTGTCAACACTATACCATGTCTTATTTTACGTATTTTCGTTTTTGCCATTAACAAAAAGGTTTTCTAAAAATACATTTACGAGGTTTTAAATATAATCTTTTAGAATATATACTCAACTTGGTCAAGTCCAAGTAGCATTTCTCTCATTTTTATCTACTAGCCACAAATGTTAATATATGTAAAGAAAACAAACCAATCTTCTCTTTTAAAAACTAACATAGTTTTGAATGTTTTAAGCAATTAAAGATTGGATAAATTGCAAAACTGCTGATAAAATAATTTTAAGAAAGTTTTGGTGCTAACTTTCCCTTCTATAATCTTAGATTGTAATAAAAGTAACAAAATTATATAAAACAAATTATAAAAAAATTTCACATAAACAACACCAGGAATCTGAGGGTGGTGATAAATTTATACAGGTATCAGTACACCAGGAATCTGATGGTGGTCATAAATTTATACAGGTATCAGTACACCAGGAATCTGAGGGTGGTCATAAATTTATACAGGTATCAGTACAGAGTCAACAAATATCTAAATTGACTATGAATTTTAAATTTAAAAAAATTGAAACTAACTAGAAAAATTTTGATGCATAAAAGAGGAATTCATTAGGAAATAGAACAGCATCTTTATCAATAAAGTTTATTATTGTCTGCTTTTGTAACAAAGATTTCAAGGAAAATCATTATTTAACATGCCAGTATCTGTAAGATGCGCCTAATCATGTGATGAAGTTTTTAAAGCTGAAAGATCTTCTTAAAACCCGCCTACCAGTTATCAGACAAGGTATAATAGCCAGTGAGTCTCAAAATAATAATATTAAGTGACTTTGATGTCCGATGGAAAACAACTTTTTCTGACCTTGAACCTTCATGATATTTGACCCGAAACAATATCAAATAATTACGATATCCGACAGAGAAAAAAAATCAAAAACATTTTGTGATACTTAAAAACTATGATGTCACATGGAAAACAACACCAAAATTGTTTGAAAATTGAAACAATTACGATGTCTGATAGAAGGGATTTAAAATTACTATACTTTTGAATATTGAATATCCATCTATTAACCATTTTATTTGGTAGGGATATGATAATAAATTACGTTATCACACCAAAGAATATAAACACCCATAACATAAAAATAAATACCAATAGTTCTTGTGTCACTTCAAAATATCCATAGTGTACAAGACCGCTGAGAAGTACAGAAGCTTCTTCCCGGACCTAGAGTATAAGCAGTCATTATAAAATAACTTTAGATGAAATTTATGATATTCATTTTTTGATAACTGTTCACCTATGTCTAAACTTTGAGATAAAAAAATACACAAAAAAAACCATAAGCCATTAATTAAAGATAAAAATATGGTATCGTACTAAATTCTAAATTATTTTTCTGTAATAAGTCGACCTAGCTAGTCTAGGTCATTATCAAACAGTACAAAAATTTGTTACAAAGAAGACCTTATATATTAAAAAAATTAAAAATTGATGAAATGCATATTCATCATAATACCAAGTTTAAAATGAGGGTCCATATGTCGATTGATACCAAATTAACACCATCACGGTTTAGCAAAACTAAAAGTACTAAAAGAGATGAACTTTAAAACATTAAAACAAAACATTTAAAAACGTCTGCATTAAATCGTTACTATAAATTCATTTAAACATTTTTGAACATTGTGAGAAGCCTTATGCACCACTGACATAACATTCTTGCATTATAAAACTTAATTCATGACTAAAACGACAGCATCAGATGCATATATATATAAAATATATTTTAATTTAAATCACATTATACCAAAACAACGAAAAAAAAAAGAACAAAGTGTCAAACCTAGTAAATTTAAAAATAACAAAACAATATGCAGTTTGTAAAAAAATATATATCATATTTGGGTCTAAAACTGAAAAAAAAGTATTAGAAAGAAAAAATATAGATCAAAAATAAACTCTCTACAAACCTGTAACTCGAAACATAGTTTAAGAGAAAAGTATTGAAGGATTTTTAGAAAAATTAAAATATTTTGTTTAAGGCCGGAACTCACTGAGGCCCAGGACTAAAAACGAAACAAAAAACAACTCATTTTCAAAAAAAATTTAAAAAAAGCTTTTGAGAAAATCATTTTTGGTGAAAAAAATAACAATATTTGGGTAAAGTACTGAAAAGCAAGAGTTTTCAACAGGGGCTATATTTTTGGGTCAAAAGAAAAATTAATAAAAAGATTTCAAGAAAAATCCAAACACTTTGTTTTTAGGCCTAAAATGGGCACATCTGACTTTTGAATTTTGCTGTCTAAAGACAAAAATTGTTACAAATACAAATTGCAAACGTGTAATTTCTGCTCTATATTATTATAAATCATTTACAATCATATTAAATGTTGCTTTTCTTTTAACAATTGGTGTTAAAAAAACGAGAATTTCTTGGTATTGCAAAAAAAAAAAAAAAAAAAGAGAAAACTATTTGACATATTTAGGTGATCTCAACTATGTTTAAATGACTCAGAAATTTTGCTGTATGGATTGAAAAAAGTCACAAAGACAGGAACTATTAGAAAAGAAATTGCAAACATGTAAACATTTCTTCTTTATATGTTTAAAAAGCATTTATAATCATATCAAATTTTGGTTGTTTTTTTATTTATTTTTTTTTCCAGGAAAAAAAGATATTGATTGCCTGTTGTGAACTATATTGCACCAGAAACCAATTGAATAAAGATAGTCTATTAATATTTGATAATAGATTCTACTAGAACCGATGATATAAATTTAAAAATGAAATTGCAAGAAAAATGACAAGAACCTGTAATGCTCCACGGATTTAGCAAATAGTAAAGCTTAGAAAAAACTTGCCCTAGATTAAAATTTCCCTGATTTCTGTCATTTTTAAAAACTTTCCCTGACTTTTCTAGGTTTTCATTGACTTTTTCAAAAAAAAAACAAAAACGAAGAAGCCCCTTTTTGCAGGCTTTTTAGATTATATGAACCCTGAAGAATAATTTGATTGAAAAATATACCTCTAACTGAATATCTTTGATATTTTGAAGAATAACTTCTTTGACGTCTTCTTTAATTGCTGGGTTGTCAAACGTAAAAAGGTTATGAAAGATCATAAGCTAAAGATGAAATTAAAAGAAAATAAGACTGTCTCTCACTAATCGCCTCAAAGAAATAATGTAAAATAACAATTACCTTGAGTTCACTAAATTTGGCAAACTCACCAACTTGTGAAAATAAGAGCATGAAAAACATCTTCAAAAAGGACCATATAGGAAGGAAGTTTGATGATAATAAAATCTTTAAGAATTATAACTAACAAAATATCAAAAACAATAAAACAATAATCTTTTGACAGGCTTTGCACAAAAAATTTTTTGTTTATGATATTATTTAAATACTAACGTATTTGTTCAAGACTAGTACTTCTCTAATTAGTAGCAAAAAACTGATACCTTAAAATAGTTGAGTGCTGCCTTTCTTGCATTCCATGAAGAACACGAACAAACCTTAAGGAGTAAGTAAATTAGACTGACATGCAAATTTAAATGATTTTTAAAACAAACTATAATTATGCAAGAAAATAAATGTTTAAAATTAGTCAACGATATTTAGGTATGTGTAACTCTATTGCTCTTATATTTACTTAGCAAGAAAAAATGCTTTTTGAAAAAAGTCATTGATCAAAACAAGAATGTTTACTTGAAGGAGGGGTGTATTTAAGAATGGCATTAGAGGATCTTTTAGAATTGGCGAGGCCCTCAAATCGAGCACTAAATTTTTTTAGCAACATTTTTAACACAACGTCGTGTGAGTTTGAATGATTCAGGGGGCAAATTAAGCAATCACTAGGAGATTTCAGCACGTTATACATGAGCGATATTATAAAATAACCATTTTTGATATTGTGCATATAAAAATGAGTGGACTAAGGGCCATATTTAAAAACTAAAACAATCAAAATAATTGTTCTGACTTAATAATTCTAAACAGCAGGCATAACTCTTTACTATAAACAGATCATTAAAAATTGTTAACATAAGCAAAAAAGAGTTCATACTAAAGTAATTTTTAATTTGATATTTTGTCTAAATCCGTAGTTAAACATATCATTCCTGGAAATATCAACAAACTTTTTTTTGATAACCACAAATAATGACTAATTATTTATGTCTAAAATCTATAATAACTACAAAAAGATATAATTTTAAAAGAAAAGAAAAATATCTCTGCATTGAAAATTTTACACAAATGTATTTCACATCAAAAAATGAAATCAGAAAGCAATATTTACATCTTTCAAAGCTGGTACAATTATTTCTACCACATCAGCGGGCACTTGTTTTGATGCTATTATAGTAAACATCTAAAAACATTAACAAAATAATATGAACATTTACACCTGTTTACATGGTAAAATACTATTTTTAGACCACAATATTTTTTTTTTGAGCTTGCATAGCTTTTGAGCCAAGAAATCAAACCTGGTTCTGAAAATCTTACACAAAATAAAATTTGAGTAAGGAAATAGATTTTAGCATGGAAATTGAATTTAAAAATTTATGCCATTATCAAAGGAGAGACAATTAAAAATATCATTGCATACAGTTAAATAAAAAAAATTTATTTTTACTAAATATATTACAGTCAAACTTTAAATTTAGAAATTCTTAATGCATACCAGAGCTATCAAACATGTTGCCAATTTCATTTTTATCAGAAGATTTACTAAAATTCTATCATTGAACAATAAAAGCTCAAAAAAAGCAAGTCATTTGATCATTTGGTTTAAAACTTTATATTATGAAATTTTGATAAAAAAAAGCAGCGATTATTGGTGAAAAAAATATGACCTTGATATAAATATGAAGCATTTGGTTGTCAAACAACTAATTTTTGGGAAAATGAAACAACCAGCAGCAGATACATAACTTACAAGTTTACATGATTTCACAATTTCTTTGTCATCTTCTCTTGCCTCTAAAGGCATCAGCTATAAAAATAGAGCATCGACACGATCAATATTATACATGATCTGAAAATAAGGACTTAGGCTTGTAGTTTAAAGAAATTTTCCTGCAATTCTAGCTTAAACTAAAGCCCTTTAGAAGTTAATTATCCTACTTATAACTCCACTGAAAGTTTTAATATCAGATTTATAACAGAAATATTCATAACTTCACGGTTCAATCGATAGCATTAGTTGTTTTCAAAAATAATCCAAAATTTTTTTCATAATCAACGCGTAAATTTCCACATAGATAATCCAAAATATCAGTGAAAATGAGAAATTTGCGACAATTGGAGCAATTGGACAGTTCTTTATAAATAATTATTTAGAATGCCTTTATGTAAAAACTTAAATAGTTTTTGAGAAAATAACCAATTTTATTTCCAGCATAATCTAAGAAAAAATAATAATAAATAAAAGGTTTTTAGGATAATAATAAATTATCAGGAATCCCAAATTTAAATTGTAGTAAATTTGATTAACTTTTTCATAAGACCAGTAAAAGCCTCACCAAGAATTTCACAAACGCTCTAATTAACAATTTGTCTGCCCATCAACGTATGAGAGTTAAATATAAATAAATGTTATCATTTAGGACAAGTATTGACAAAAATAGCAGATAATAAATCAACAAGAAGTATTACTTTGTTTCTCAATAAAATCTGCCATAACCTTTATTTATATGACTAAAAAAAAAACACTTTTATATTATTGCAAGTGAAACAATAGGTTAAAGAGATATTAACAATATTACCACTGGTATTAACTTGGCTATTTCTTTGTTTAAAGGTTGCATCATGTACACACCGTTGTTTAATAAGAATGTCACCACTAAGATAAAATGGATATAATATACCAAACAAATTAATCTAAAAAAAAAAACAGTTGAAGTGTTTGTCCGTTATCTGGTTTTCTAAGTAAATAGGTTGGATATATTTTCCAAATAATCAAATTTTAAACTCCAAAGACATATCTCAGAAAAAAAATTTTAAAAATTAGCTCAGGGATTGATTCATCTTTCAAAATGGCCGACATACAAAAAATGAGCAATATTTTCTATGAAATAGAATTTCAAGATAATTCTATTAAAAAATCGAAAGATGAAATTTTTTACAAAATTTGACATTTTTCTGGGCCTGGAACTGATAAATATCTAAAATGGTTTCTATGCTTAAATAATCAGAAATAGATTCTGTTATGAAACAAAAATTTCATCGAATCGAATAACTACATGAGACATTGACAAGTTAGGTAACGATAAAAATATCTGGCTGATGATTGTATGGTTTAAATTATCCCCTGTGTGGTAGGACTTATAAATTAATAAAAACATTTTAAAAAGTATTAAAGAGATTTCAAGGAAATTCCAAATTTTTGAGGTGCAGGAATGAAAGTTTTTTTTTAAATACAAATACTATTATTAGTCTTGTAATTCCATGATAAAAATAAAAAATAAAAAAGTAACACTTTTGTAGCTAGTGAATGGAAAGAAAAACACACAGAATATTATCTTGTTTTAGGCATGGTTATATTCTATTAATATAAATTTCAAGCTGCTTATACAAAATATTCTCTTTCTATTCCTTCAATATTTAAGAATTGTTCACCATTGTGAAGGGTGTATCAGTTTTAACTTGGTTACAAGCTGCATTACAGCACTAACCAAAGTTACCGTTTAACTGGTTACCTGGTGCTACATTTGAGAAAAGTTTTTATAATCTTCAACTTAAAGAAAAAAGATATTTTCGTCAATTTAAGAGCTCGAATTTCCTAAAAAATTTTTTACAAAAAACTTTGCAGGGGAAATAATTCGTCTATATTTGATAAACATCTTTTCACACATATTATTCATAACAAAATTTCTGAAAAATTTTGACCAACTCTGGAAGGATGTTTGCTATTTATTTATTGGATAATAGAACTTTTTCTTTTGCAAGAAATTTAATAGATACCTTAAATAAATTTGATCGCTGACTATCTCCTATTTATAAAGAATCTTCTCTTAATTCCATATCAATCACCAAAGCAAAAATTTTGACTGTTCGAAATATTTCACAAATCCTGTCTTAATATAAATTCTATCAGAAATAAATTTTCCATGCTCTCTGATTTGTTAAAAGATTCGATGGTAATATTAATAATGTTAGCAACTAAACTGTATGATAGCTTCCCACCACTCAATTTCTTCTAAACAGTTGTAAAAAACCTTACCGCTTCAATAAGTCTAAAAATAGTGGTGGCTTATTAGCTTATGCACGATATTCCTTTAAAGCTACTTGCGAATTTCACTCTTCCTTTGCATTTCCAAACTATCCCTTTCGAAATCATTTTTAAAAAGCATAAATGGTTAATCATTGCTGTTTATAATCCTGATAAAAGAAATGGAGTATGTTTTTTATCAAATTTATCTTTAGTTATTGATTTTTATGTGCAAAAATATGATTGTTATATAGTTATTAATGAAATGAACTTAGAGCCAGATAAATTTCCCATGAAAGTTTATGGATCTTCCTTAAACTCTTTCATGGGAGATTTATCTGGCTCTAAGTTCATTTCACCAATAACTATATAACAATCATATTCACTGTTTAGTGAACATTATAAAAAAACCAACGTGTTTCAAGTCACGCTCTGGTAAGTGCTTAGATCTATTTTTGACCATTAAAAAAGAATGGTTCCAGTTCACTAATAATGTTGAAACTGATCTAAGTGGTCGTCATGCCTTAATCTATTTAATGTTTAAGTCTTCAAGATTTCTCCTAAAAAGATTTTATAAAAATGACAAAAATTTTTAAAACATTATCTATGAAGTTTGTTGCAGTCTCAGGTCTTGTTCTAGCTCTTATGAATATAATTATTTTCAATCTAGCTTATTACGTTTTAAATAATCATGCTCCTCTTAAAGGGTAGGTTATTCGTGGTAATGGTAAGCCATTTTTATCTAAAACTATTCGCAAAGAAATCTTGAAACATTCACGCCTTAAAAAAAATTTATAACAATTTTGAACTGGAAACTGATTTAAATAATTATAAAAAGCAGAGAAACTATGTCTGAAGACTCATTAGACAAGTAAAGAAAAAGTTTTTTCCTTCTATTGAGATTAGTACTGATAAAAAAAATTTTTTATTTGCTAGTTTATGCGAATGTTCTATCATACTTTTCTTATTGTCCTCTGATATGGATGTTCTGTCTCAAAATGGAAAAGCATCTTATAAACAGAGTTCATAAGAGGGCACTAAGAACAATCCACAGAAAAATTGCTCTTGATCTTGTTGAACAGTTAATTATTGACAAAAGTTGTAGTGTGTACACAAAACATTTACAGTTGTTGATGACAGAAATTTATAAGTCAATCAATCATATGAATCCTAAACTAATTCAAGATATTTTCTCTATGTAATGTGCACCGCATAATATTTGAAGTACCATTGTATTAAATCTTCCTTCTTTTATTACAACTTCTCCCTCTTTACAAATCTTTAAATGTCGAACTAAAGAGTGGAAAGGAGAAAGTTGCTTGTGTAAATTTTGTTTGTAATGTTCCTTATACTAGTATTTACGATTATTTTATAATTATTGTATTTAACTACGTCTTATCCAACGTTAAATAAATTTATTGAATTAAAATTAAAATAAATTGAACATATAAATAATTATACCAGTTTTAGCAATTCTGTCCCTACATTTATTTTCCTCACTGCGCACACTGCTCTTCTCTATATGATTACAGGTCTCCAACGAAGAACCTGTCATGCCACAAGTTTGTTGCAACACTTCATTTTGTAGAATAATCAAGTCAGGCATTACTAGTTCAACCAATTGCACAACATGTGGGGATCTGGTTGGTGTAAATCCACCATACTTCAAATCAAACATGAACATATAAGATAAGAAACTGAAAGAAAAAGTCAAATACTTTAGTCATGGTTTAAACTACAAAATTAAACAAAAGTGTGAAATTCAATAGCTTTAAGGGTTTTGAAAACAAAAACTTTCTTTCTGTTAAATATATAAATTGCATGAGAAGTTTCTAATTTTTCTTTTTTGCCTCCC
>JAUZNK010096711.1:0-12144 GCA_035046665.1 Euphysa ruthae
AGTAAGTAAGTAAGTAAGTAAGTAAGTAAGTAAGTAAGTAAGTAAGTAAGTAATTAAGTAATTAAGAAAGTAAGTAAATAAGTAAGTAAGTATTTATTCTGCCTTTGACAAAGTTACATTTTAATAAACAAAAATTTAAAAAAAAAAAACAAAAAAATAATTACGTTAATTTTTAAGGCGAAGAGATGCATAAAAAATTTTCTGTTATGACAATATTTCCATTTTGATCCCTCGATACGATACACACAAAAAAAAAACAAATTGGAAAAAGAAAAAATTAAAGAATGCATTTAATTCCTGTAGATATTTGGTTACCTTATAAAACCTTATCAAGTGAACTCAAAATTAATTTTTATGGTTCTTAACATTATTAGGTAGTGAGTTCCAAATCGAGGGACTTTTCTATGACAGACAATTTTTGCCCAAATTTATTGTACGTAGAGGAGCATACAATTTCAAATTACGATTTCGCAATGGAATTAAAGGGGTGCCAGATAGTTTGAATATTTTAGACATGAAATTAAGTTTAGGGTTGACGCAGAATTTAAAAGAATAAGCAGCTATGCATTGATTAACATTCATTTCGACAGGAAGTTAATTAATTTCTTTGAACTGATAAATCAAGAAAGAAACGTATGCACTTATTTTGAGCAGTAAATACCAGGCGGTACAAGCGAAGCCAAAATGAGGTTGAATCAAATTTTACATATAGTACATCTTGGATAAGGTGTTAAAAAAGATCTTTTTTAATATAAAAATTTTAGCTTGGAATTAATTTTGTTCAAAACATTATGCGCCATCAATTAGCCGTTTAAAGTTTGGTCTAATATGCAAACCAATTACCTGACAGATGCATGTTGGTTAATGGATATACCCACATAGTTGATAACAAGAGCGCTGACAGTTTTAGCTTTAGATTTAATAGAAAAATATAATGCATTCGGTTTTATCTTCACCAGAATAAATACCAAGTTTATACAAAACCATTCACAAAGGCTTGAGAAGTTCTTATTTAAAATTAATTCAATGTGTTAAACATCCTTGTGTTGTAAAATAATTGAGAGTCATCGGCATAGAGAAGTAATTCAAAGCTTGTTTATTGTGACATATCATTTATGTAAAGAAAAAACATGAGTGGACTAAGAACAGAACCCTTTAGAACACCATCCGTAACACGTTCTTCGTCAGATATTGTTGTGTCTATTTTTACTTTAAACTTTCTGTTAGAGAGATAAGACTTGAACCAAGTAATCACATTTCGAGAAAACTTTATTTTTTTTGATAGTATTGAATAATCGATTGTATCAAATGCCTTTTGGAGGTAAATTAAAATCGTAACAGTATTCTGGCCCTTGAGAAAGCCCAAAGAAATTTTGTTGTGAAGATTAGACAGGCATGCATCGGTCGAAAATCCTTCCCTAAATTCAGATTGAAACTTTTAAATAACATTTTCATTTTCCTTTATTGGTATTTTTTAAACAAAAATTATCTTGACAACGTAAACTTTTAGCTTTAGTACATCCAATATCTTTATAACATTTCTAGAGTTCTTTAGGTCGACCTATTTTCTCTTAGTTTATTTGAAAAATAAGTACATTTTTACTTTCTCAAAGCACCAAGAACATTGTTTTTGGCTTTATTAAATAACAACTTGTGTACATTTTAAACTGCTTATAGAGTTTGTCCCTAAGTTTTTTTTTCTGCAATTTCTTTATCAAAGCATGCATGCAAACTAATTTTAGTGGCTCGAAAATGTGCGATGTTATCTATCACATCTTTAAACTTTAATAAAGAGCCAAAATATGCTAGATTGATATTGGTAAACCCTGAATAAATTGCAAAAATTATGCTCATTAAGTAGGTTTTCATTGAAATCACCCGAAATAAAAAGGTCTTTCAACTGTACTAGATTATCAGTCAAAATATCAGAAACGTGGTTATATCATTTGTGGTTTATACACTATGCCAACAGTATATGGTTTTGTAAGAGGAAGAAGAAAATCCAAAAAAATAACCTCTGTTTCACTTATAGGTGTCACATCATTAAAACATTAAAACTTAAGTCATCTCTATTATAACAAACAATACCACCTCTATTCCTTTTTAAAATAATTTAAGATAGTTGTATATAAGACTATTTAATTAGAAAAATTTTATTTTAATTATTATGTTTTTAATTGAACGTTATAAAAACTAAGATTGATTTTGAGTCTCTTTAGAGGTCAATAGTCCAAGAACAGTTTTCATGGTACCTTTAAAACCAAAAGTGAAGCTAACCTCCCATTCCCATTATCTCTTATTAAATAGTTTTGCCCCAATAAATGGCCTTGTACTTTTGGCAAAACCTTTGTTAACCAAGATAAAGAGAGGATGATTTGGATAACAATAAGTTTGATAAATAATTATACTCTTTCCCAAAAGTTTCTTCAGCAGTGTTTTCACCATCGTTAGGTGAAAAACATTGAAATAAAAGTGACAAAAACAAAGCATTGGATTCTTGAGACAATAGTTCAAGGATTCAGTGCGTAATAAAACCGAAAAATTTGTCATGTTTGTCATGTTTGAAATGATAAATTCACAAAAGACATTTAATTATTACTTGCCTCTAAAAACTTTTTTTGCTGTGAAGAATATTGAATTAATTTGAGTATTTCTTTTCCTTGGAGACTTTCAACATTGAAATTATATAAAAAATAATTATTATTTCATTTCCTATTTCGAAAAAGCAATTCATTATCAACTTTAATGGTTTTTAGTGCAAGAGCCAATGACAGATTTGCATTACTCATTTAATACAAAAGGTTTGATGCCACTAATGGACACTTTGTATAGATTAAAATATTTAGAACATTTAGGGGTCTGGCTCCCATGGCCCCTAAATCGTCAAAATGACATATCAATTGGTTAGAAAGCTTGCCGAAACATTTGGCAGTTATGGCCGGTCAGCTCTTTTGATTATTTCGGTGACGTCACTTTAAAATGTTAACTCTACTTTAATCCATAAGGTAAATGGTTGCAACTTTTCACAAGCAAAGCTTGTGTATGGCATCACATCAGGAAATCGACCCTTGTCTAACCCATGCTTTAAATGGCTGAAACTTACGTAAAAAAAGGATCCTTATGATAAAACTTTATCACTGTGAACAAAAAACTCAATTGATGTGGCAGGTGAGTCCGAAGACTATTAGAAGCTGTACTTATTTATTTATTATGTTTTACATCAATGGTTACTTAAATTAAAAATACTTAAAATTAAATTACATTGCTGAAAAATAAAGTAATCTTTAATTCAAAAACTAAATTGTAAACTTCGAATGATTTAGTTTTATCTTTTTCTGATGTATTAGCTTCTTCGAATGTTCGAAAAGTTGTTTTGGTTTGTTCTGATTTCAGATTTTGTAAAATTGGTATGTAGTATTCTCATATAATCTCTAATTTTTTTCTAGAAATGGATGCCACTGGAAATACAAATGAAAATGGTGATATGTGAATTTATTTATCTTTTTTTATATCTGATTCGGCAAATTATCTTATTACAAGAAATTAACGATGTGTGAAATTTAAAAAAAAAATGTATTTAACGCGCAGGAAATTAACGCGAAATTTTGTTAAATTACAAAATTATGCATATAATTAACGCAATTACTTAAAAAAAAAGTACACTGAGCATGAAACTAACTCCAATTGGGGTTCAGAGAAGATAAAAAAATATTATTTTTAACGTATTAGAAGGTTTTCTCTCCAAATTACTATTAAAATATTCAGGTCAGGAACTTCCAATAGATTCAGATTCTTTGCGAAAAAAGCATTGTATATTAAAAATTTGGACTTTGCGATTTTAATTTACCAGGATATCACATTATTTGCTGCAGAAAATTTTTTGCCTTGCCACTTAATTATAGGTATCTCTATGAAGGAAATGATAGAAGCCAAGCAAGTGAGGAATGAACCAGAACAAAAACCAAATGAAGTAACGAGATCGAAAATCATCCACCTGGGTATTTTCATTTTTCGCGTATTTGAGGCAATTCCGGAAAAAGACTTGAGGAACAGAACAAAATTTAACACTGGTATAGCAAAAAAGATTGAAGATGACATCAAAGAGCGTGCTAAAGTTCAAAAAGATGCTGTTTTAATGGCAAAAAAAACTGGTGTCGATTTCCGTGCTAAAGAAGATAAGTATTAAAACTGTTGCAAACTTAAGAAGCCGAAGCAATGGAAGATTCAAGCAAACAGTGTAGCGATAGTGATAATTAGAATAAGAGAAGTTGGCATAAAGAACGAGAGGTTAAAAAAAAAAAACCTATGGACGGCCTTCAAAACTTCCTTGAGGGAAATATTATAATGAAACGACAAGTTCTGCCTCTGACGGATATAAATGCCTACTATAAAGCATTGATGCACTAGATTGGGGTTTTGAGTTCTACGAAATTACAGCATCATCAAAAAACTCCTTAAAAAGATCAAAAAGCAGATGGATGGAAAAATTACTTCAGCAAAATCGATAAAAGAAAATATTTTGTTCAGAAAGAAAATCACTGTAGAAGAAGTATTTCAGTCACAAAAAATTACCAACAAGTCGACGAGTTTAAAATAAATGGACGCAGGAATCGAAATTGAAAAGTTTGACTGGCAGTCAAAAAATTATGTCATTGTTCCAGTTATCACAGTGTTGTGGAGCTGGAAACTGAAATGACGTTTGAAGCCAAAAAGCGAGGTTTAAGTGAATTTGATAAGTACCGTTGGAACGGGAGAAGCCTGGGACATTTAAGACCGGTTTGTGGGACATTTACGACCGGTACGTGACACAGAGCATTGCTTACCATGTACTCCAAGTAGAAGTGGCTATTACTGTTCAAGTCCCTGAACAACCTGTTGATGTTGAATAACAGTTGTTGAAATGGTAAATGGTAGGAAGAGGAGAAGATGAACGTTTGAGGCTTCTGGTATAATTATTCAACACTATCAAAAAAAGAACAAAAATGAAAGACGCATTGCTTTTACCTGAAAACAATTACAGAAAACCAACTGAAGAGAAAAATGCAAGACTGCACGATACATTTTTTAAAAACATGATGCAGATCATAGATGTGTTTACTAATGCTAAAAAATTAACTCATATGTGGGTAGAATTGAATTCAACAAGAGATTCATACATTAAACAAAAAGATATTTTAATTGCCACAGATATTTCAATCTCTACCACAAATCCAATTGACAATGAAGAGATCATTGGAAACCGCAAAAGAATGTCAACGTAATTCTATAGCTGTAACATATGTCATAAGTATTTTAAAGAGGTCGCTTTACAAATACAGTTTGAGGAGAGATTAGCTTTTAAAAATCTTTTCGTACACGTTGGCTCTTTTCACATAGAGATAGCCCTATTGAAAGCGTTTGAGAAAGTCATCAAAGAGTCTTGCTGGAAACATGGGTTAAATTAATATGAAATATTGGTCCAAGGATTATTTTTTCTTTCATTGGAGGGAAAAAATAAAAACAAGCCCAACGAATGCATAACATGCCAGTATTCGCTCTTCAAAGTCTACATTTTGATCAGTTCTTAAAAAGCAGAGAAGAGAAGATGAAACCGATGTATAAGATCTGCTTGCTATTGAGATAGAAAGACTGAGAAAGATAGAAGAAGAACAGGCAAGTAAGTGTGAAAAAGATGACATATCAAAAGAACTTAATGAGATATATGTTAACTAATAGTCACCAAGTACATTCAGGATATCAGAGCTGGAAAGCACAAAAAGACTTCCGTTTCACATTCAGCAGTGCATGAAGAATAAAAAAGTGGTTGGTATCAACGTGGAAGCAGGAAGACAACGTATGGGAATAACATACATGCTTGACTAAATTTCTACATATGAACGCTGGGCTGAATAGCATTTACTTCGTAGTTCAATCATTTCAAATATTTTTGAGATGTTTGATCTTTCCAACAAAGAGGAAACAACAAAAGATATGGAAAAGCACAAATAAAAGGCGATAACGAGATTTTGCAAAAAGTTAAGATGATGTTGAAAATCACAATGAATCCATTCGATGAAAGCCTTGATAAAAAATATCTTTACAACCTTGGAAATAAGAAAGTAGAAAGTCAAGATCCAGCTCATGTAAAGGTTAGAGTAATTTTTGTTCTCCATTTGCATTTAAATTTAATAGTCTCATTTTTGGTTTTTGCTTTCTGTATGCCAATTTTATTGACAAGTGCCATTCCGTCAAAGATTACAGCTTTTCTTGTCATTGACTCGGTCTGAGCATTTTCATTTTGATCTGATGGAACATATTTTCTAAGCTCTGTAGAAATAACTGATTTTTTTCCGAAGTTTGATGCAGTGTTCCATCAGTTGCAAATAGAGAATCAGGAACTACAGTGAACTCATAAGTCCCAATCTACTTTAAAAAATCTATATAAGGACGAGATCTTGAAGCAACAAAGAGCTTGTTCATGAGCTTCCGCTCTTATTTTACGGGGACAATTTATTTTTTATTACAACTGGAATGCTTTTTTTATTGCTGAAAAATGTACTGAGTTTTTTTTATGGCATCCCATACAGATTTGACCCCTTAATTTTCTTGATATAGAAATAACTCTCCCTACTAATAACGGAATAGAAACTGACGTATATTATCAACCCTTAGACTCAAATCAATGTTTATTTTTTAACAGCGCACATCCCTACATATTACAAAAAATTTTATATACCACTTAACAGAAAAAATAAGAGCTAAAAAGTAACTACGTAGTTGATTTTTCATTTCATGAGGTGCCGGATCAAAGACATGGAGTAAAATGACTGAGTAGCAACATTCGCGGAATTGTCGTCAATTCAGGAAAATAAAGCAAATTCAGGAAAATGAAGCAGTTCAGGAAAATAAGAGTAAAAAAGTAAAACAAAGAGTGGGAAGTTATTTTACTCCATGTCTTTGATCAAGCACTTCATGGAATGGAAAATTAACTACGTAAGTACTTGCTAGATTTTCTTATTCCATTTCGGTGCCGGACCTTTCGAAATAGTCAAAACTGACAGAAACTTTAACCCTAAATTGGGTAGGCTAGGCATGAGATTTGTAACAATAAATAAACAAATAAATAAATAAATAAGCATCCAGTACTTTTTTTACAAAGTTTTCAAGTCGAAAAAAATTGATGGGTTTTAAAAAATTTAATGCAAAGTCATCTTTCTCTTCTCCTGGTAATAACTCCTTGTGGTAAAACTTTTGAAATTAATTGGCTCCAGTCGCCATGTTTCAGTATTTTATGTAGGTTAGCACCTCCTCTGGCTGCAGCACATGTTGAAGCAGAGCGACAACTAAAAGGCTTAAATATATCAGTGTCAATACCGGCTAACTTTAGAGTTTCTTTTATCCATCTGACAATGGTGTCAATGAGGGCCTAATGACAGGTTTTACCATAGGTGACAATGACCTGTGACTCGTTATCATCAGCCAGCTGACCTCTTCGCTTTATATATGCCTTAAATAGGTGTACTGGTCACAGTCGTTCATTATCATCATATTTTTTATAAACAATTGGTTTTTAAATGTAATTTTGACGTGAATGTTTAAATAACATACCTGATATAAAAATACATTCGCTATCTGATATCGAAATATTATTGCAGGAAAATGCAACCAATGAATTAACTCGCGTACCTGTCAACAGCATAAGCAATGTTACGCGTTTTTGACTTATTTGCTTAAAGATTAAAATCTGGTTGTTGCCAAGATTGTGAACGTGTTCAAGTACTGTGCTGACATCCAATGTGCATATATATCATGGTTTTGGTGGAATTATATTGAGTACTCTTTTCAGATAACGTTTAATGAGCGGGTGGTCCAAATAAATCTATATGAGGTGTATCCTACTGTAATGTTTTAAATAGAGTATCAGAAACAAACAATTCATGCGCATTTTCAAAATTTCTTGATGCCTCGTCAACAATAAATTTATTCACCGCTTGGAATATGAGCTGCAGAGAAAAATATACTTTTACTTATATAAAACGGCCATATGTCCTTGACTAACAAGCCACACTGAAGAAATTTAAATTCATAAATATAAGATATGACTGTGGTATTGTCTGTCATGACTTTGGCTATTTGAAGTGTTTTTAAATGAGAATAATGCCAGTTTAATGGCCAAAAGTTTTATAAAACAATTTATATGGTACCGTTTTTCTAAGTGTGACCAACGACCATTAATTTTATTCATTTCATTGTAAGCGCTCCAAACTAGCATACCAGCATCAGTCTAAAATGTATTTTTTAAAAGAAGAGTATTTAATTTTTGTAAACGAGTTTCAAACAGTGTTTTTCCACCATCTTAATTCTACATGTGATGCTTCTGATAATATAAATTTTGCCTCAAGTTTCCCTTACCACTTCAGGCCATTTATTTTGTCTCTCTCCATTGCTCTGTACGTTTAAGGGCCTAAAAGAATTGCTATCACAGATGAAACAGTATTTCCTATTAATTTTGAAACTTTTCTTAGTGAGATCTTTTGTTTTCCTAGAATATGATTTACTTGTATTCCGTTTCTTTTCTTCTGTTAATTTAATTGTCAAATCCTTACAACTTATAAGGAAGCCTACGAATTTGATTTTTTTGAGTTGGAATTAAAATTGATTTCTCTTCAGTGAATTGTGAAACCCAAATTTTGAAAGGAAACCAAAGAAACAATTTTTTTTTTGCATTCTCTGAAGGAATTACCCTGCAAATATGAGTCATCTGGTTAAAACACCGAGAGATGGCCCTGTTCTCTTAATTTGGCAAATGGTGTTTTCAGAATTATTGTGAAAACACACATAGCATCTTTGTAGCCATTCGATATCACAACAAACTTTAAGCATTCATGATTAAACCTAAACTTCAATGATTTTTAGTTAGTGTTGTGAATGGGAGCACAGTAAAATGCATCTTTTAGATCAATTGACGCCATTCACACATCCTTATCATGGTCAAGAAATTGCGGAGTGACAATATATTAAAATGTTTTATTGAGCATGATCTATTAAGATTTTTCAAATTTAAAATCATTCTTTTACTGCCATCCTTTTTTGGGCGAGTCAATATAATAGAAAATATATCACCTCTTACGTGATTCGTATTAACCCTTTCCGTTTTAGCCTATTGGTTTCTAAAGCTAGCATTGAAACTTCGTTCAGGGTACTAGCATAATTATAAGGTTGTGTGTGAGTTGGGTGCTGATCAAACTTTACAAATAACCCATGTAAAATAACATCCATCATAATTTACACGATGTGATTTGTTTCCAATTTTTAATATAATTTTTTGTATTGCCAGCCCTATTACTTTTTACTTTTTTAGATAAACAGACTAAGCTGAAATCATATGATGCAATATTTACCTGGTTTTTTCTTGGATATTTCTTGTTTGTCCAGGAGCCCCTCTTTATGTTCTTCTCCAAAGGATTTTGGTTCGGGAAAGATCGGTAGCTTTTGAAGCATTTGACTGATTTTTACAACACCCGAATTAATATGGCTCAAGACCGAAAAAAAGTACATGGCGTTCCTTTTTTATCTCAGTGAGCTGTTCAGCTGACAGTTTGTCGCGACCTGCAGCATCAGAGAGACAATTTATTATTTTCATGGCTGGAATAGCAGCCTTAGCAATAAACTTTTGTTCCTTCTGTTGCTTTATATCTTTACTTTGCATTGGTTCCTTTAATTGATAGTAAATTTCTTAGGAGTTTTTGCAAATTTACAATTCTCATGAAACTCTACCCCTTTTAAAAGCTTTATATCCTTGGTCCAGACTTTTTAGAGACCTTTATATAAGCCTTCCTTAATTTCTGGGCCAAATTCCTCCTGAATCAGATCACTGAGGTACTTTTTGAAGTTATCATCATTTCTGATTTATCTCAATTTCCTCCCTGTTTTGAATGTGGTGAAATTCTTCCATCCCATTTTCGTTAGCTTCATTTTTTAAACTCATTTGAATCGACATGGACATCAATACTATCATCCTGGTCATGGTTTGATTTTGCTGAGACTACAGACCTTTCTAGAGGTTCTTGTGCATTATTATTACTATGGCGGCTAATTTTTCTAGACCTTGAGAACCAATCAGACATCCCAACGTTTTTTCCATTCCCCGAAAGGCATCCGGACACGCCATTTTCAAATTCTTTGAACATGTTTTAAAAAAAGTATTAAACTCTTTTGCTGAGATATCTAAAGAGGCAGTTATTAAACTCTGCTATTGTTGTTGTTGTTCTATAAGAAATACTTGTAATGATTTCATACTTTCGTCATGTTTTTTATTTACCGCTTCTTCTATACGGAAAATATATTTGTTTTGTTACAGCCTGGTGTTCGTTTATTACTGCCTCGTGTTCGTTTTTTGCATTTTCGTTTGAGTCTGCCGTGTAGACAGATTATAAAATACAACGAGCTATAAAAAAATTAGGTAATGATAAACAAAAAAAATTATTGTTTTAGCTGTAATCGTTGAATTCTTGATGTATATAGTTGAACTATATTTTCTATTTTTTGTATAAAAGCTGTCTTGACTCTTCAACATGCAAACAAACAAGGAATTTTCTACGCATGCATGCTACTCTATGAGTTTCAACTATGCCGAAAGATCTGGCACCGAAATGGAATTACTATTTTGCATCAAATGACCTCACATGTAACAAACACCTTAATAAACTCAAAGTACAGTTAAAAACTTGTAGCTAACTTGAACATATCATCAGTAGCTAAATTACTAGGATCCGTCCCTGCACGACAAAATTATATGTTGCTTCTTAAACTAACTTGTACAAAATGCTTGACTGTTACAGCCCGAGCAAGTACCAACAAGATAGTTAAATCTCTATAATTCTGAAGTCGAAAGTTAAACTTAAAGCTTATTGTTGTTTTTTTGATCTGTGCTTAGTGCTGAAAACTATTGATATAGCCTTTTCTATTCCGAAAATATTACTCAATTTGTTTTCTACCAACTAATCACAAAACGAATTAACGCTTTTGTTAATTAAGATTTACCTATTTGATGGTAATTTACTATAAATAAAAAACAGGAATCGTAGCCAAATTGCAGTCAACATTTATGACTACTGCTTACATATACTCATAAAATTTACTAAGAGTGCTCTACCATGAAGTTATAGATTAAACCAACCAACGCATTTTTTTTCTTAAACTCATACACTTTAGTGAAGTCCATGTTCCATAATATCAAAAGAGTTTTAAAAGTCTATAAATATTAAAGCAGCAACATTAGAAGCAGAAGCATCGGTAGCAGCACTATTTGTTGTAACAGTCTCCAATCGCTAACTTCAAAGATAGCATCAATCAACTATGCATCAGTTCTTATTATAATTGAGTTTTTGAATTAAGAAAATTTCGTGTGGGATCGTGGTCTTGGTCAACTGTAATAATATTTTTTAAGGAATTTGTCACTTTTTTCACAAAATTAAGCTATAAAAGATATAGCATAAGCTATATATTTTAACAAGTTCCATTATTGATTAAACTCCATGTTAGAATAAATAAATGAGAATCTGAAACTAACTAACTAACTCACTAACTAACTAACTAACAAACTAACTAACTAACTAACTAACTAACTAACGAGCTAACAAACAAACAAACTAGCAAAAAAACAAAGTAACTAACTATAAAAGCCTTTACCCTGTTACAAACATAATTCTATACCAAAAATTTTAAAGTGTTGCTCGTTTTGGTCAGGGCTTTCAAGCAACATATAATCTACAGCACAGTTCGATCTATCTAATTTTCTCCTAAATGTTTTCAATTTAAATATGGTTTATCCTCAATTTCCTAAAATACCAAAAACTTATTTTGTGAAAATGCAAGTGTTTTTGATCACAAATTTGTACTTCAACCAAGGTATAAAATTGTTTTCCATATTTTAGTCGAGCCAACGAGAGTACCCTCGCAGGAAGTTTAGATGATACTCTTTTAAAATTCTGCCATTCTTTCTTATAACACAAATAGCGTTTATTTTCATTAAAAAAAAAGAGAGAAAAAAAAAGTTTTTTGATAATCTGGCACTTTAATGGTAAAATATTATGAATGAATGCATGGCCTTGTTCTTCATACTCAAACAACTCTTTTTTATAAATTAATAAATATATATATATA
>JAUZNK010096722.1:0-12144 GCA_035046665.1 Euphysa ruthae
ATAATATAGTGTAAAGAGAATAGTGTTAAAATTTAGAAAAGCCTAGAGTCTGCTGATCTTAAAGAAATTCAAAATAATTTTTTCAAGCTCTTGAAAGTTTTAAGATTAAAATCGAAATTTGAAAAGGAATAATAAGCTAGCGGCCGTGGCAATGGGCGTGGTTTTGGTTATGGGACGCGTTTATACAGTTTCCCTGCAAATTGCGGTCGTTTAACACGAGAAAATACTTGGTTCTATCACTACTTTGTTGATTATAGATGTGTTCTAGACATATACAAGATATATAAAGTATTGTTTCAGAATAGTGGTTTATAAATTTTAATTAGCTCATTATGAAAAGAAATAACGTGTTTGATTTCATATTTTGAAAAACGAAAGAGTTCTTCAAAGAACAATATACTGAGGCAGACAAAATAACAGCAGCTAGTATAGAAGAAAATGATGGTGATGGTGATTTAAACTCGAGTGTGACGAAGATAATGTAATAACTATTTCTGGAGAGCAAAGTGGTTATCAGGATAATGTTATAAGGTATATTGATATAAAGTCCGTAAACATTAGTATAAGATATCTTTTACACTACATTTAATAAATTAACCTTTATTACCCCGTATCTCACTTTAAAATACCAAAGTTTTGCTTTTAATGAAAATATGATGCAATGTAACCAAACACCTTCGAGGCCTTCAAGATATAATGCAAATATTATTCTTAACTTCTAAAGTAGGCACGATTCATCAATAAAAAGTCATTTACATATACGGAGTATTTGTTCACGGCATATTTTAAGTCAACAATCCGTTTACAAATCAGGTGTTTTCGAAACCAAAAGTTATGACGCTGTCACCCGAGTAAGTGTAATTCAATGAACCACTTGGATATTGCGTTTGACATTTTTTAAGTTCCTATTACTTTGATTAGTATATCTCTATTATAATTTTTTTCTTTCTTATCTAAAACCTTTTTTAATCTGAAGCTACTAACGATAGTAAGTTTATATCACTATAAATATTTCAATTATTTTACTACAATGATGATAAAAATAAATGTCATATATCAATTTTAAAAATCTAAAAAAAATAATTTTTCGTAAATGTAAATATTGATTTAGTATTTAGTATAGATACAGATACAATTAAACGTTAGAATACTATGATCTGGAATCTTTTCCAAACTAAGATTCTAGCGATATTTTAAAGAATCTTTATTTGAATCTGGTAGAAATAAAGCAAAAACATAAAAGAGAAAAGTGAGTGACAACTTTTTATATAAAAATTTTATTGTATAGTGGTGGTGATAAGAATGCCATCTTATAAGATATCTCTTTCCATTTCAGAATTTTAACAAGAAATACTCTACCATCAGTAGAAATATATTAAACGCAAAAATGACTTGCTGACTATTTGTCAGAATATGTGTTTAATTAAATAACGCTTATATAAGCTCGATGGAACTTATACGTACTTCAAATGAGTACAATTTAAAAAAAAAAATAGGCTTCATTTTAGCACGAGAGTAAATTGTATAACGCAATGAAATAAAGGATTGAAATAGCATTCGACAGCTCCAGTTTCAAATCATAAAACTGCAAAAATCATCTGTTATTCAAAAATTAATTCATTGAGATTCCTGTCAACTTGAAAGAGAAAATTAAAACTTGTTCAAAATTCACAGGTTTAGACTACGAATAGCCGCCTGTGCGCACAAATGCTTTTCCACGTGATATGTTCTCATAACTTGGGAAAATAAATTAGAGTTTTTGTTGCAAAAACTAAAGAAATATTACAATTAAAATTTGAAATTAAATTTGGCTGTTAACTTTAAACACAATAAAATCAATAAAGATAAAGAGCTGCGCTGAGATTGAAATCATCTGTATGATTGCTTGTTGTGTATTTTAAAAGCGGAAGTTTATCCTCGAGACAGCACTTGGAAATTAATTCTGATTTCTTTGTTCAATTATTCTTCGAAGAAAAAATCTTAATAGTTTTAGAAATTTTTTATATATTGTTTTATATGTAAAATATATTTTTTGCCCATTTTCATGAAACTAGACTGAATGTAGAGTTTTTTCAAAATTTTTTTTGATCAAAATTATTTTTTTGGTTAACGAATGATTTTAAATATTTCCTCGGTTAGTACTTTGTAATTTTTTTCTCACTTTTTGGGAATCGAGGATTTCCTCGAAGAAAACACTGCTAACCCTGACATTTATTCTTCGTTAAAGCAATAATAAAAGCATTTAAACCATTCATTAAAACAGATGGCATAAATAAATTCGCCAATAAGCATTGTGAAACTATTATCGAACAGATTAATTATTTTAAGTACTGTAGGAAATTCATAAACAAAATTTTCCAGAAAAACACTGAAGAATTAGCATCCAAACACGTAAAAATAACAAAACTGTGAGATACATTAGTTAACGTTGAACAGAAACCACTACTTTTTATAAAGTGAAACACATTTTAAACTAGCTATACGCTATAATAATCATTGAAAATGAATTCAAGATGAAAAATACGAGGCTGACACTGAGTTTTTCAATAAATTTTGGCGAATTAAGTAATACAGCAATTATCTCCTGGAAAATTGCTAGAAAACCTTTCTTATGTAAACAAAACCATATAATCTTTTTCTCATTGAAAAAACTTTAGTTGCAAGATAGAAAGGAGAACACCTGTTATAGAAGTGAACCGAAACCGTATCAAATTGTAAAAACAAAAGCAAATACCTTCTCATCAAAGTGGATGCCATAGATCAAAAAACATTTTCAGCATGGAAATCTCACATAAGCAGTGGTAAATTGTATTGTATAGGGTGGAGGTTTAGTATTCTTGTAAGCTTATCAATATATAAAGGTTTACGAAAGCATGGCAAAAACTTGTTGGCAAGTCAAAGTTAAAAAAACTGCAACAGAATTCAACAAACAACAAATTTTCTTACTCTACCAGTGATTAATACAGCTGAAGCTAAATAGAAATAAATTTTCTTTTGACAGTATTGGAATTACTTTTGATTTTATTTTGATCCATTGGAAGAATAGTTATGGAATATCGTATACATATAGTGAAATAAAAATTATTGTTCATAAAAAAATATATTTGAATTTAATATGAATTTTTATTTAACTTACTGTTCATAAAACACCCATTTTTGTTTAAAGATACGAAATTAAATTTTAAAACAATAGATGTTTAAGATCATTCGAATGGAATGTTTATAATTCCTTTATTAGCGTTTAAAATAAATTCTCTGTGGACAGTATTGAAATTAATTTTGATTTGTTTTTGATTTGGTAACTAACAACAAATATATCTTATTGTCTCGATTGAATTTTTCTCTACTGTTCAAATATTATTAGCTAATAAAGAAATGAGAAGGTGAGACAAAATATGAAAAATTGGCACGAATTTAGGCACGAATTTCGCCTCAAATTTTGGTCAACAAAAAATTTTAATAAAATTTTAATGAAATTTATTTTGAGTATAGAATTTGGAGCCAAAATATCCCTTACAAAAATGAATTAAGAATATAGACAATGTCTTGTTTGTTTCAGTAATGCTACAATAAGTAAAGAAAAATTTCAGAGAGTAAGAAATGAATTATCATGAACTAGCCTAAATCAAATAATGTTGTGAAGGCGTCACAAAAATTTTCGTGATACTGTTGCACTAAGCTTCACAATAGCACTCAAGATGTTTTATATGGCTTAGTTTTTCTCATTGTGATTCCCGTCACCTTTAAAATACATTAAAATTGTTTAGAACTCAGCTTTAAAGAAATATCGAATCAATTCTCACATTACAAATAACGATTATTAATAGAAGGAAGTTTCGATCAATTTTTTTCAGGGTTTAGCAGTTTTATAAGATTTTCGTATTTGAACAAACAACAAGATGGTTCTTAGAATTTAAAAAGAATTTAATCAATTTTGATCCTGAGCAACATTCAATAGAATAAAGCAGAAATATAATAAAGGTTGTAAAAGGTTTGCCAACAGCTAACACTTCAGGTAAAAGAAGTGTGTTCATCTGTGAGTGGAAACAGATGCTAATATAAAAGAATAAAGTAAGTTATTTTGATAAAGAAATTGACTAAATTGGTGGAATCGTTAAAGAGACTTTGTTTTATTTTTTCAAACAGTCTGATGAGTTGATTTCATTAATTTTTCATTACTTTACTACTAATGATGTTTTCACTATTTCGTCTTTCCTATGAATAATTTTATGCGTTGGGTCATACCTTTTTCACACTTTTTTACATATTTACTGTACAGTTCAGAAAATAGCCTGAAACTGTGACTATAAACACAGTTATGAGTAGATATAACTTAATTAATAGAAAACAACCTTTATCAAATAATAATTTCCGTAGGCTTTTTTTTTAATACACTTTGACAGCCACACTTTGACAATGCATTTACTGCTTGATAGCTACGCAAAATTTGAATAAAAAGACTGAATAAAAAATGCACGCCTTAAAGAAAGATTTGTTTCTGTTTAAATATGGGAATCTAAACTCATAAAAGAGTTAAAAAATAAACATTAGATTATAAAAAAATAATTTTTTATCTATGTTGCAAAGCCTTGAGCAATATGTTTGTTTAAGTGCGGAAAAATTCTTTTGTAAAATTCTAAACTATTATTTCTATTTAAGTTCTATTTTAAGTTCCATCTAGCTAGAACGAAGAATTTATATTGATATTCTTAGATTTTAAATTGAGAACTTGAAAAACATTTAGATATTAGAATTAGAATGGGAAAACATTAGATAAAGTAGTCAGATATTTCATATGGTGGGAAAGTATGGTGTAAAAGAATGCCTCATTGGTGTAGTTATTGTATATGAAATAATGTTAGAATGATAATATGGATGTGTATAGGTTTGTTTTGATTGACCATGTCTGAAGTAGTAAAAAAAGTATTTGAGAGTATGATTTAAGGGAACATACAGGGTATAGAATGCTACAACAGCATGGTCATCTAAAAAGGATGGAAGGAACTAATGAGTAAATTTAGGAATACTGAATATATACATATATATTTTTTAACGTTTTGAACATTGTATAGAAAATTAAATTTTAGTGCTTTCTTCTAGTCATAATAATTTGAAATCGGTTTTAACTAATGCATCAGAAATTAAGCATTAACGCAATCCACGTATGAAAACTAATTAAATTATTCTTATAACGATTATAATTATAGTTGCACCACTTAAATTCATTTGATACCTTTCAGAAATTAAAACACTAACTTGATTGAAAAACGATTCATACCATTAGTTCATACCACTTAATCAGTTGAAAGCTGATTTGGTAAATGACTCATGTAAAACCTCAAGAACATCCGAATTTTACTCACGTTTTTGACGTTCGCTCTAGTTGCTTTCAATGTCTGATGTTTCATTCAATAAGAAAACTTCACTGAAAATTTCACTCGGCAGCGGTTCGATTTTGATATTTTTTCATACTTCAAATGGCAGTTCTGCAGTGACAACCACGGTTTCATCGTGTGTAAAAGCAACTAAGCCATGTTTTTTGCATGATAAACATGATATGCTTGCTCCATCGTATATTTATTACCACATATACATTTGAGAGGTAGTTTTAAGAAAGATATCCTTTATCTAAAGTATCGGAAAACGTTTCTTTATACGAATACAAGTTTTGTAATCTTAGTGGAAAAATTGTTAGCCAGCAAGAAAAGCTATTTCCTGATTTTCTGATATGACTTTTAAAAATTTTTCTTCTGAACTAATTCAAGAATCGTTTTTTGCTTTAAAACGTGTGAAACTATTAAAAACATAATCGATTTTGAATTACTGTGATGTGTATTCGCAACCTGTTTTGGAATCAGCACATCGAGTTCTCTGTATTTCTTAGGTGAAAACAGTTGTTTTACTAAATTTATAATTCATCAACATTCAATTTTTAAAAAAATATTTAATGTTTTATTTAAACTTACAAGTAAATTACTCACGGTTGATATTTTTTTTTCAAAAAATGCTTCTACTGATGATCTAAACCATTATTAAATGCTAAATACTCGACTAATGGTTCCACTGTTGCAATGTCTTCAAAGGAAGGGAGCAATCATAAACAGATAAAAGACAGTGTCTCTTCTATTCATTTATCAATAAGAAAGTTTAAAAATTCCTTCATAAATGAATGAGTCTAAATTACTGATATTTTTACGACCCTCGTTTAGTATTCCAAAATCAGAATCTTTCAAATTTTGTCTCATATCCTCTAATATTGCTCATAATTGTTCTACCTTGCTTATATAAGAAGAATATCCAACGAAAGGACCGAGAGTTGTCATGGTCCTATCATGATTTGAGGCTCTCAAAGCACCGGTTAAAACATCGTTTCACTGGAGATTTTGTTGAAAATCTTGTATGCATAAGTGTTACAAACTTTAAGAATATCAGGGAATAGTAATTTACCCAGTGCAGTTCCTTCGGCTGATTTTATTTTGGCTTCACCCATGGCAAGCGAGCTGGCTATTGATACCAGTTAAATGCATGCAAAGCAACATCCAAACTGATAACTTGGAGGTCTTGTAGAAAAATTTTTTTTATATTACTAATAGAATTTTCAGCATCAACCTGGATTAAGCAATGTGTTTCATCACCGTTAAAAGTTCACATTAAATTTCATAGCGGCATGAATACCCGCTTCGTATATCTCCTTCCTGGAAAATATATAACTGCTGAACTTTTACGGCTGATTGCATGTCATTACTTAATACTGAATTAGTAATTTTGTTGACTATCCTAAGAATGACCTCGCCAACATCAATAGTTTGAATTTCTAGATTCCTGTCCAATTTAAAAGCGATAAAAGCACTTAGTGATTCGGAAATTTTTTAGCTCTTTACTGCATAATTGTTTTGCAAGAGTGATATTAACATAGGATAAATCTACCTTGTAGGTTTTCGACCATAAAGTTCTCCGCCATTTGTCTCCATTATTTTGGGTAAGTATCATTTAACAAAGACACGGAAGAATTGATTCTAAAACTTCGATAGTTGGCAAATTTTTGAAAGATATAAGGTACAATTTCGTTTTGATTTACATTTAAGAAAAGTTCATTTATATGTTCCTTATCAAAGCCATAGTTAAAGATGGATATGGCAGTTGATGCTAAAAAAAGCACTGCGGCAGAAGTGATTTTTTGATTTTTTTGATTTTTTTGAGGATTCTAGCCCGAACGCAATCCTTGAGGCAACGGTTTAAACAATTTGAAGCCATGGTCCCAGGCCCCAGCCAGAGCAATATTGAAACAAATTTCAATACGGAAGTGGTTATTTTGAATCAATATAATAGTAAATTTATTATTATTATTTTTTTTTTATACAAGATCAGTCGTCTCTCAGTTTACATTTTACAATTGTGTAAAACCTAACATGAGCGTCAGAGCTGGTGACAATGACATGCCATTTCTGATTTTTGATGTAATTTTTTAAGATTTTCAATAAAAAAGCTTTTTTTGAGACGTTTTAAAATTCGAATAAATTGTCGTTCTTTTTTTTTTTATATCAACTTTTATTGAATGCTTATATTACATAACAAACTGTTTTTCTCAGTCACCGAGAAATTTTGGAAGAAATAGTTAATTTTTATTCTGGTTTTAACAAATATACAAAAAATAACAAACAAAAAGTAAATATAACTTTATGTCATCAAAAATACTAAAAACATGAAAGAAAAAGATAGGTACACAAATAACAACATTTCCGTTGTGAACTTTTTATACAACAACATCACAAAAAAAATACTTTGTCTCCAAAAATTAAAATTTCTACAAAAATTTAAATGGTTGCCTTCAAATTGTATCATGAATATTTAAAAGGAGTTTTTTAGAGATAGATTACAGTCTAAAAATATTAGGTTTTCGTATTATACAGAGGCAGTTAGGAAGTTTTAATTTTATGTTTAAATAGGTTGTAGTTTAGTATTACTTTTTATTTCATTACGAAAATTGCTCCATATACTTAAATGGCTGTTGCGCAGAGGTACTCATTAAAAAATTTTAGACATTCAAATTAGGTATTCATTTGTTTTCAGATTTCAGAAATGTTAAAAATTTCAGACATATTATTCAAACTGGGTTTATTTAAATAAATGCGCGGCAACTCACTGACTCATCCTCACATCAACAAACAGGCAACCGTTTTATTGCTCTTTATAGTGTTCAATACTTATGTAAGCGTGGTTATTCGAATTTAAAATAAATCTTAAGTTTTGTGCGCTTTTTACATAATCCTTAAGCGATTTGTTAAGGCCTAAATACCAGGTAGAACATGAAGGAAGCCAAATGAGATTGAGTCAGTGCGTTGCATAGCGAAAGTTTTCAAGCTGATGGTAAAAAAGTTTTTTGTTTTTGGTATGAAAATCACAGTTTAGAATTAATTTTTTTTAGAATATTCATTTTTCACTCAAGGTTTGATTTAATATTAATCCCAGGTATTTGACTGAGGTATGTTGTTAAATGACGCGCCTTTATAATGTAAATTTAATAAATCTGTTTTTTATTTCTTTTTTATTTTTGATGAAAAAAAAATACATTTAGTCTTACCCTCTCTGAAGAACGCGCTTAAGTTGTAATAAAAGGCTGGAGAAATTTCTGTTGAAAAATTTTTTTATTTCCTTTACATTTTTATTTTGGAAAATTAATCAAGAGTAGTGGAAAAGTGATTCACAGTCTATTTTAGATAAAGTTTATAATCTGTTGTACCAGTCACTTATGATTATACTGCCTAATCACTACTTTATGGAGTATTAAAAATTTACTTAAAGCAGCAGTGTCAGCCTAGCACTCCATCATACCAATTATATCGGTAAATGGGTGCACAGATCTTGAGCTTAACCCTAGTGTTTTGGGTGGGCCAGCTGGAAATAAAGGCATTTTACTGGTTTTACCACGTAAAATATGATATCTACCTACCTACCTATTTACCTACCTAACTTTCTACCTACCTACCTACCTACCTATTGCTTGTTTCATAACATTAACAAAGAGCAAAAACAGGAGATCGGTCAAGATTGATCCATAAGATACCCATGTTAATATTTCCTCATTTTAAAGTTTTTTCTTTATCGGTTTTTATCTTAAGTTTCCTATTTGAGAGATATGAACCAAGAAACCGCATTTTCTAAAAATTGCATAGACTTTAATTTCTTAAGCAGAATGGTATGATCTAATGTATCAAAGGTTTTTAGGAGATAAATAAGTATCATTCCATCTACTAAACTATCAGCAGTGATGTTTGTTGACGACACATATATCTTTTCATTTGAAAAAATTTAGAAGACTTAAAAAAATGAATAATGAGCTGAATTAGATTTCATCATGGTTTAAGGCGAATAAACTTTAAACGTCAAAAAAACAAAGTTTATTGTATTTACTTAAGTTTACTATTTATTTATTATTTTACATTTACTGTTTATTTATATTTAGTGTGTTTTATCATAATAAAAATAAAAATCTCATGATTTACCGATTTTAACCGATTCCTAGAGCTGAGTGTTCGAAACCAACCAATGATTTTCTTTACCGTAAGCTCAAATGAGAGCTCTAAGTATATCAGAACCAAACCCGTGGGCCCTTCTGTAATAAATTAGTTCTAAAAATATTTACTAGCCCACGTTAAAAATACAAATAAGTTGGAAATACATTGGTAATCAGAAAATCTGAAACTGAACAGCTTTGGGATCATATATAAGATGATGGAATAAATTACTACTAAAACAGCTTTATTCGGAATTTGTACAGTTATTTAATAATGCCTGGGTCAGTTCTTATAAATCTAAATTAGAAATTCAGTAGCGTCATCAAAAACACGATGTTCGTTTGACCAATTATCAAACCCGCTTCACTAACTCAAAACCTCTGTGTAATGAAATGAGTCTATCTGAAACAAAACTTTTCTCGTTTTAGGAAAAAAACTAAAGTCACATATTTTTTCTTCTTGCTATTTAAAATTGTTCTTGTCAAAGTCTTATTTTGCATTGGTAAAGTCAAAACATAATACATACAATAGTCTCAAAAGTGAAATCAGCCAGAAAATCGGTTCTAGGTGATAATAACTAAATGAGCTTCGACGAAGTTTCTGTGCTTTGACTGAAATTATACAGTTAGGTAAATAAGAGCAATTAAAGCTTATTCTTTGATATATTTTATTGAAAGAAAATTTATGTATATTTTCATTAAATAAAAAAATTCCAGTGTAATATCTCTTGAAACTTTTTGCAATTTCATAAAGATATGACAGATAAGTATCAGTTAAAAATCCTTTTAGAAATACTGTTTAGAATTTATAAATTATATCTCCCCCATGGACTTCCTAGTTTGGCCATCAATAACTTTTTTTAATGATTTTGGATAAAGTTAAAAATATATATATATTGGTTTTTTATTTTTTCTTTAGTTTTCATCCATTTTTAACCAATTTTGCAATGATCTGGGAACATATTAGTTTTGATTGAAAGATTTATAATTTGGATAAGTGGCTTCACAATAGACGCACATCCATCTTTGATAAACCCAGGTGGATATTTCATCAAACCCATGTGATATATGAAACTTTAAATTTCTAATTATGTTTTTGCCTGCATACTCAAATACCTTTGAGAAGTAAAATTCCTTTGAAACAATCAATGTACCATAAAATTTAGTAGTTATCTTAGTATTATAAATGTTTGATGCTCTTGGAAGAAGATTCAAGGGGTTAGCAAAAAATGTCGGCTCCCTCTCTAAACATTATCACCAACGTCTCATTATCCATACTCTAAGTATTCTTAATTTTCAACTGAAAATTAATCTAATATTTAATTTATCAATAATTAATTGATCAAAGAGTTAATTAAGTTAATTGAAATAAGCTAGCAGCAAATAGTTATGCCGCAAATATTTATAGCTCGTTTTGTTTTGATTGAATGTCTCGTTTCCAACGATTCTCTTTTTCATGAATATAAACAATGATTTTAACCAATCAAATTCAAAAATTCATGTTTTAAAACTCTAAGCCAATCATAATTTAGCCTTTTAGTTTTAGTTGAAAAAATGTGCTCACGAGGTAATAATAAAAATACTGACTTCTGGATTTGGCAGTGACGTTATCTTGAACGCAGCATTGAAAGCGCTATGTTATATAGTTTTTATCATAGATCATAAACACTAAAAACAACTCATACTTAATATCACTATATTATTATCTATTAGTTAAATTTATTTCAAAAAGATATTTCAAAGAATTTTAGATATTAACTTAACATGTAAAGAAGATATTACATCGATGGATATATATTTGACAGTAAAAAGTAAGCTTGACTTAGCTATATACCTTTTTCTTTTGAATTATATTGTTATAGAAACCCTTATTTTGTTATGTTTTTGAATTCATTTTGTTTAACGTTAATACATAACCTTAGTTGACTCCATTTTGTTGAACCCATGTTAAAAATATAAATACGTTGGAAATAAGTTTTTACTATTTACTGTTACTACTACTTGGTGTATAACTCAAACTCGAAAGCCTAGGTAGAACTATCACTGGTTCTTATCACTGGGTTCTTTTGTGAAATCGTTTTTATATCAAGCCCCTTTAGTGAGCTTACAGGGTTCCAATGGTGCTGGGATGGTAACACCTTTAATCCACAATAGGTGTTTTTAAAAAAGATCTGGATAATCGTCCGGCTGACCGGAAGTTTAATATTCAAAATAAAACATCCGGCGATCATTTCAATTGTATTGTACTTTAAAAATGGTCATTAGCTAAAGTTCCAGCTGACATAAAAAGCTCCAATATTACAATACTGACATTTTTGGAATTTTTACAAGGCGGATTCATAAAGTACATCATTCTGAGGTCCCGTCTAATAAAAAAAAAATTAACCATGCAGCCAAAAACGTATGTGACAGCGTGTTTTTAGAATTTTAACCAGACGGATTTTTAATATATATTAGCTACCCTAATTAAGTAAGCTGGGTCGAGTTAAAGCATCGGCGAAGACTAGGATTTATAAGACGGAAATATAATTTCTATATTTATAATTCTGGTCAGCCGGACATATATCCAGTTCGTTTTAGAAAAAAGACATTTCTAAGTAAATATAGAAACTATATTTTCATATCAGAAA
>JAUZNK010096733.1:0-12143 GCA_035046665.1 Euphysa ruthae
GAGAAATTTTGAGGTATTTGATGAAATTTTATATGAAATTAAAGAAAATTTAATAAATTTAATCTAGTCAGATGGCACCGCCAAAATCTGTTGAAAATATACCTAACCTTTTAATCTCCAGTACTGAAAGAGGTAATCAACAACACGAATCGATGCTATATTATTACAAAGAGTTTTAACAGCATCCCAACTGAGGTTTTAACAGTATCCCAACTGAGGTTGCTTAACTCTTAAACCAGGTGAATAAAATACTTCATCTCCAGTACAAAAGTGCCAATACTAGAAACATCGTTATGTGTAACCACCCAAAACCAATTGATGATGTCCTCGCCTGATTATTGCAAAGGCTCTGCCAAGTTCATACAATTGCAATCATTGGTCAAAGAACTAAATGAAAAAAATGCTGACTAAAATACCAGGGCTTTTAACAGTCAAAAAAGTTAAATAAAATCTTCAAAAGAGACAGTTATCTACGTGCATGGATAAATGCTTGGTAAAAATGTCATAAAAATTGACTTAATTCATGCCTATATCTTTTCAAATATAAAACAGTTCAAAAAAATTATCATAAGTTATATTCAAACTTTTTTTTAAATAATCTTTTGCAAAATATCAAAGGACCCTGATGGTGTGCACACACGGATGCTCAGAATAGGTTTCTTGGGGAATTTATTTGAGAAATACTGAACTCTTTGACAAATTCACAAGCTGACTGACAAAATAAGATAAAGAAGTATGGGTCTTGTTGGGCATTTTGTACGACACCCATATCATCATTATCATCATCATTGTCACCATCGCCATAATCGTCATTATCGTTTTCATCGTCAGCTTAATAGTGTTTGCATAAACTATGTCCAGAATAATTTATTTTCCTGTGACTTCTACCAGTGTGGCTACTCCTCTGAAACCAAAAAATGGTAAATTTTTCATGAGAGTGATTGCGCATCAATTGATTGTGAAACACTTTATGTGATAAATCTGGTCAAATTGCTGGAATTCATTATTTCAAATACTTTCAAAACAACCTATAAAAGTCACTTTGGGCTAACATTATAATACGACGGAATGGTAAAGATGATTTTTATGTCTTAACGTTTCTGTGCCATCTTCATTTTACAGAGCCTGATATAAAAAAAGTCTTTAAATCGATGGAATCTGAAAAAGCCTTGACCTTTACCTAGCCTGTGCCTACCTGGTCAACCTAACTCTCTATCTAAAAGAAAACTTAAACAAAAATCCACAGCACTTGGATCACGAAACAAAAGTTATGCATTCCTTTCAATTATGGGTACTATAGTTTTATCAATATCACAATTTGGTGTAAAAATTAACAAACTAACAATTGGAAATCAAATTATTATTAAAAGAACATACAAATTTAGAGTTTACTTTATTCATGAAGAATGTAACTTCGTATCTTCACTCCTTTTTAGTTCTTTAGTTGCATATTTTTATCAACGACGTTACTCTCCAAGGCTTTTCACAAAACTATAGATGGGTTTTACTAGCTAAACACGAATACGAGGTTTGGATTGTTTGTAAATTAAAACAATTTGAATGATTTAAGCATTGTTATTGTTGCCGTCAAGCAGATGTTATTAGCCTTAAAAAAATACTTAGTATTATTTTTAGATACGTTAACTGTCTTGTCTATTATGTTATATATTTTGAAAGTCACACTTAATATATTATTAATATATATAAGAATTTATTACATTAGTAATGATAATACTGAATCTAAAAATATTAGTAATATAATATAAATATTAACAACAAGCATTTATTATTAATAACAACAAAGATGTTTCAATGACATAAATGAATTAAACATTTAGCACAATGTATAATAGCTATGCTAATACTGGCTAGGTATGGAGAGTGGTTGATAATGAAGATGTGACTTTGATAATTTTAAAAGCTCGTCTGTTTAGAAAACTCAACTGTCTGTTTAAAAATGTTGGTCAAAAAGCAAATGGGGAATTAAGTGGGCACCTGAATCCAGTTTAGCAAGTTAAGATCATAACACAAATATGGCGACAAAATAAAAAGAAAAATCATATTTCGTTAAGAATGCAGGGTCTGCAAACCCTAAATAAATAAATTTTCACAACAAAACAAACTAAACAGAATTACAAAAAATTGTATACATAAACATTTTAAAAATGAAAGCATTTTTTAAGAATGCATCTACTTAATGAGTTCCAGTGTTCAAGTTTTGTACTCTTGCAAACAAAAAAAAACACACTATCGGCAATATTTTTGAAGATTTTATGTCTTCTTTACATACTTTTACGGAAAATAACCGTCAACTTTTTCGGTTTTGTTCATCTTCTCTGCTGTTGCTGGCTTGATTACCAACACACACTGCAGAAACAAAAGATTTATCTTGAGACTTTTTTTTATTTGTGAACTTTTGATAACACTGTGAGTGGTAGCGGAATAACGGCAAAGTTTCATAATCTTAGAGTATATAAAATTCTTCCTTTTTCCTTAAAAAACTTTAAATAACTGTTTTCACACACAGTCTTTTGTTCAGCAGCAAAATTTTTTCATTGGCTACAATTGGCATAACACAAACTTGCATTACTACTTGCTACTTACTACTTGCTAACTTACTACTTGCATTAAACACTGATAAAACTGCATTTTTTGATTTTTAAATATCTTAAAAAACCTGTCTCTATTTTTTCTCTATTTTGCTCTCTATTTTCATCTCATTTAAATTACTGCTGTCAGTTTTGGGGTCAAAAAAGTTCTTCTCACCTCAATAAAATATCAGGGTTTTATTCTTTCGTCAGAATAATAAACTTTCAAAAGTCAAGATCAGAAACTCATACTAATTTCTTCATTCTTTCTATATCTACATTTTCTGATTTGCTTAAAGCAGATAATTTAACGTTTGCTTACTATTGTTTTTAAAAAGCTATACCTTCTGCAATCTTAGATAATTTTTATAAGTTTTTAACTCCATAACTAGCCATCTCGGAGTGCTAATATTTACTTCGTGAGTGTATTTATGTAGGTATCTAATATTTCTTCATCAATGTTATTATTAGTATCATCATTTCTTGCATTTCATTTAGTTGTCGTTGTCGTTGTGAACTATTTTTAGAAATAATAAGCTATTATACAAAGCTTTGCGAAAGCATGGCAAGCTTGTTCGGAAGCCAAAGTTCAAAGCTGTTTAATTGGAAAATATAATTCTCAAAGTAAAACTAGTCTAAGTTCTAGCCGGAAACCGGGCACAAGAATGGGAATATTGTATGCTACCAATACATGCACTACTAGCGGATTTTTTGCAAACACAACCACAAACGTTATACACAAAAACAAAAAATTACACCCTATAATCTTACCACCTTGAAACCAAATCTTTTGACTTTTTTGTCACTCAGAGAAACAATTTCATGGTAGATGATGAACATTATCGATAGCATCTTCAACAAAACTTCTAACCTATCATCAATGATTGCCATGAGGAGTTGGGTAGTGATAGGACGTTTGATTACGAAACGAGTAGTTCACGATTTCGACTCCCACCTCTGTCGTAGGTTTACTTTCCATGTTATTTCTGAATTTCTTACTTCTTAATTTAGTCGTGATTTTTGATTGAGTGAATTTCGTAGGCACAAACGGGTGCTTTAAGTACTCCAATGTCCACCATGTGGGCCCTTCTGGAAATAATTTAAAATTTTTTGGGAATTTGTTGGTTCCTCACATTAAATCTCCCTCTCTCATCTCTTTCATTCTTTCTCTCTCTCTCTTTCTCTCTCTCTCTTTCTCATCGGTCCACAGACGTTTCGGGTGGAAATATGATTGGAATATTTAGAAGAAGATACGCACGTGATCTCAACCGTGACTAATAGCACCGAAAAGGATAAAATGGATGTTAGTTATTATAAAAGTGTCTCCATTGTTCCTTGAAATTTTTTTTTTTTGAAATTTATATAAATAATTTTAAAAAAGAGCACTTTGCAATAAGATGGAAATCACTTATTTTACTGAACGCATGAGAAATTAAATCGACGAATAAAAAATAGATATTGAACCAACTCAAATTTTTTAAGGTGGTTCAATTTTTAATTTTTTATACATTTAGGCTTGAACACATATGCTTCACAATAAATTTTCTGTCATAAAAGTAACAACAAAATTTCCTTAAATCTTAGACGAAAAGCGATCATTGGAATTAGAAATTTTGTCCACCATGTGTTTATCATAGGTAATTAAAACCCAGCTAAATCTTATATTTATGGACATACAAAATTTAGCTGCGGCAATAATTTTTTCATCAAATATTGTTATAAGCACTTCGGGTAGCTGAGAGCCCAAAAAATTACCCTAAACTTTACCAGTCAAGGTGGAGAATTCTAATAATACCTTAAAGTTAGTTTTTTTAAAAAACCAACTTGTTGTAATGGGTAATTTTTTTTCAAAAAGGGCGCTAAAAGCCTACTTTAGTGAAGAGATTACATACGATACTAAAAATTTGAAGGAGGAAGGTTGAACTAGTATAATTAATAACATTCTTTTTACTTGTAATCAAATCTTAAAACTTAAAATGTCAACCATGATAAAAGAAATGTATCAATAATTTTTTTTTGATGAATTGGTCAGTTTTTTGTTGACGTCATCAAAAATTCCAACAAACATGAAAGTAGAGAAAAATGTATGTGAAAATGGTAAAGGGAGGTGGGGATGAGGATATTTTAATGCAAGAGATGGGGTTGTGGTGTTTGCTAATGATGTGGTTGATGGATTGGCGGCAAAAGACTGGAGTTTTCCTGGGAATATTCTTGCTGACATCATCACTTCTTAAAAGTTTGACACAAAAAACCAGAAATAATTTTGTTCCAATTAATATGCAAATATCAACTGAAGTCAAAATTAAAAGTACAAATTTATATTCATAAATCTTCCTTATATGAAACGGCTTCGTTACTATGAACACAACTATTAACTTCTACATCATTTTTGTCAGTATTAGATTCGACAGTATTACTTATAAAACTATCACATTCGTACTTGCAGCGACACATATCAGTGCACAAAAATTTAAGATCTAGTCTCTGACAGTTTTTATTTCATTTCCATGACATTGGCGGAAAATTAAATCTAAAAAAAAATCCGCTGCAAACTCATTTTCCATCCAAACCACTTATAGAGTATCATCTTCTGATTGTTGCCATCCATGAAAATGGCGATGGTATGTCGGGGATGGTAATCAAGGCTTTTTTCCAGATGGACGTGTTGTAGTTCGATCTTTTTATGTGCTTATGCAACTTGTCTCGCGTTAGTGACAGTTGGCAATGACCTGGAAGGTTTTTCTTGCAACGCTACTATTAACGAATTAAATTTACTTAATTTTCATCATTTTGACGGTACACGTTACAAACCATATTTTCCAATATATCATTAACGCTTGTGTCAACGTAAAAATTTCCATCTAACAAAGATAAGGCATCTATGTAAATCTCATTTGAAGAAACAATCTTTAAACACCTAGTTTTACCTGAGCCATGAAATACGCTGTTTGAGTCAACGCCCAATGAACACTTGTAGAACTGGAATTGCTTTCACTAAATTTTCTTCGGTGCCATTTCCTGATATTTTCACCATGATATGTTTTTTCTTGCAGAATGGGCAGCCTTCCAAACAATTTCCTGGCTGTTTTTACAACAACCTCTTTGTTATTAGTTTTTACTGATTTTTTGATTTGCATTTTTCTAAACGTTTTATGTTTGTTTTTCTTAAAGACATCATAAAATCCAAACTCGCTGTTTTACAAACGTGAACTTATGAATTTTTTAGCAACTCTCTTGCCGATGCCTTTTGCATTCATTTAGTCTCATTCAACTTCATCAGTTCCGTTTATTCCAGATGAGGTCAGTTTTTTTGATTCGCCAATATTTTAAGTCCAATTAGAGAAGATTTCAAAACATTTTTTAACAGCACTTTCATTGAATTTTTTTCGATTAGAACCAAGTTCTTTAAGTTTGCTTGAGGCTATGCCAATGCGAAGATTTTAGTCCATTTCCAATCGAGTTTTATCTATAACATGACTGATGAAGACTCATCGTTGAACGTTTCCATATGTTGTAAAACCCAAAAATTCTTTCTATAAATTCCAGAAATGTTATATATTATAAATTTTAATTAATTATAGTTAAAAATTTTCGATTTTTTTTTTTTGAAATCTTATCTGTGTGAAAGAAATTTGGAAACAGTCGATAATAGATAATCCAAAAATCTTTCTGCAGTCGAAACCTTCTCAAATACAAAATTTTTCTGAAATACTCTATTAAACCTACAAACCTAGCAAAAAACATTTGTTATTGCGCATGACACCCCTGATAAAAATTACCTTTTCGAGATTATAAAAAAATTATTGTGTTTTTTAGCGTTTCTTCTCAAAATGTTATGTTTTCTAGGACTGAATGTCATATAAGGGAAAATAAAAAATTGTGGTAATCGATACATGATTTTTGAAAGTTAGATTATCTGATATCATTTTGGTATCAATGCAGTTTGAATTTATGTTATGAATTAATGTTAAAGATTTTGTTGTTATTCTTGCTGGAAGAATGATAAAACGTAAAAGGTTATTTGAAGTTACGAGGTTTAATAAATCAGAGTTATTAATATACAGGTCATCATTAAGAAGATTAACGTTAAAATCGCCTTGTAACGTGAGAGATTTGTTTTCAAATGCTATTTTTGACAAAAAAGGCGAACGAAAATCATTAAAGAACTCATCTATAAACGTATCCACGAATATTGTTAGAATTTTTAGAATAAATGACTTCTACGAAAATAGATTCGAATAACCTTATTTCATACACTAACAAATCATTTCTCGGTTTATAATGTAATTTTTTTGCAGATACGATGAAGGGCACTGCCACAAAACGTTTCAGCTGATGATTGTTCAATGGTGCAATTTTCTAGCATAATAGGGACAGATGGAGAAATATTTTTTCTGATTTTTACTTCCGACATGCTAATGAGATAGAAGTTGGAATTAATTACAGAAAGAAAAGCGTTTAGCTCATCAATTTGTTTAGAAAGCACCGCAATATTGAAGTGAAAAGCAGTAAATGAAAACTACTGTCATGTTTTGATGTAATATTGATTTCAAAAAGCGCGTATGATATGTGGCTTATGCGACTTAGGTTTTGAATACAATGAACCAGATTTTTAACTTTATGAGAAATGAGATAAGTGTCGGTTTAGATGATTTTTTTCCCACCATTTGAAATGAAGTTCTTTTTCCGAGAATATTTTGCTATTTCGTTAATTGTTATATTCCCTTTAATACGTTGTTGTAGATTTAATTTGATTCCCGTGAAAAAAAATAGATTAATAACGGTTGGTATTCTGTTTGTTTTTTAATTGCTTTCGAGTTTTAAATTTTGCTGACAAAGTGGACTAGGGAGACTATTTAGGCAGCAGAATTTTGTATGGTCATTGCGAAGTCAAAGCAAAGTTTATCGAATGATTTAAAAAATTTTGCTTTCAATTATTATATTTTGAATTATTTGATTATAAAACCTCTCTCATCCTCGAAAATTATTTATATAACTTTTAAAGTTTTTGATGAAGTATTAAAATCAAAATTCCACTTTGTTTCACTCTTTTCCACATTTGATCATATAAGAATTGTAATAACAGTAATAATAATAATAATAATAATAATAACAATGTTAATAGTAATATTAATAACAATAAAAATAACAATAATGGTAAAAAGTAATAAAAATTTAACACATTTATTTAACAACTTGCCTACCATTAGCTTCAAACTATTTATTTCAGGAGGTTCCCAAGGATTTTGTACTCGTATACTTACAGCTTCCATATGAGATTAAGGTAAACAATCTCATTGGTCTTTCAAAGGGGTCGAACTTGCACTTCCGTTACAGAAAACAAAATTCTTAACCGCTTGCTCAGACAACAATAAAGCGCTGATCAAGTTAAAGATTTTTACTATGAGTTTATTATCCAAAGGGTTTAAAAACACCAACCTGGGTATGAAACCTGGTTATTTTTGATGAAAAATCTCTTTTTTTGTGCTAAGACTGCGTAAAACGCATCAAAATATACAATATATTCAAAGTTACCCCGCCACAAATCAAGTTTAAAATTTTGACTTTATTTTTACTATTTCAGGGGGTAATTATTAGCAAGCCGAGGGTAAAATTTTTCCAATTTTTTAAAATTAAGATTCAGATTATGCTGTAGAGTTTTTCAGTATATTGCGATATTTATCTGACTAAATTAAATGAACAGGTTTTTATCAAGTATTAGAAAATTTTTCAAGTAAAATTTACGTATTCTTCAAAATCATAAGCGGCGTCATCATTAAAATTTTTTCATCGCTTATCAATTCTTCTGCGTTCATCAATCGATGAGTGTTTTCCATTGGCAATAACTGTAGTGCGGAACATGGTAATTTCTAATGCATTGAAAAATGTGATCAATTTAAAAACTACGAACTGTAGGTGCTTTCAAAGGCTACGAAACCATGCTGAATTTTCTGTTGGAGGGAACATGAAAGGTATGATATTTGTTGAAGAAGATGCCATTTTCATGTATGTCGTATGACGTATATTGTGCAAATAATCCTTAGATTGACGTCAGATGTTCCGATTTCCCCCCTTAGATATAAATAGTTCTTTTAACACTGCTGATAGATGTTTGGTTTTATTCGATGTCTGTAATAATCGAAGAAATGATCATTTTTATTTTTCAAGAATGGCAGAGGTGGTGTCGAATCCACCAAAATCATAAATTAAAAGTTAGTTCTGGCTAAAAATTATATTTATAATAGGAGTTGACTCCATTGTGCTCAGTTGCTTCTGCTGCTTCACTCCACTTCTTAAATACTCGGTCCGAATCAGTATATTTTCCATTTCAGCATTTCACTAGTGTAGTATCATTTCAATTAAATCGGTATCGTTGCCAAAAGCTGTAATAATATTTCCATTACAATCATTTTCTAAGACAGCAGATACAATTTTAGCGTCTGCAACCTCCTTTGGTTATTTGAAGGTGCATACCTCTTGTATAAATTTTGGTGTCAACAATTTAATAAATTCGAATCATTTCACAGGAGCGTATGCTGAGTAATTGTCAATTTATTTGGATTCTCAACTCTCAATTTTGTACTTTTTTCTTGCAAAACCTTCTTAAGTGCTTAAGTACTCGTGATCTTCAGTTGAGAAATTTTTCCCGTATCTACAAAAGACAATATTTGACCGTATTTGGCTTTACACGCTGTATAATCAACAACATACTTAAACGTTGAACCTTGCTTCCTTACAGCTTTTCTCGGTAAGTTCCCTGTCCAACAGCGTTGTTATTGTCTGATGTGATGTCACCTTCTCAACCAATTGACAATCCTTGCCAGGTAGAGATTGAACAAGCGGAATTTTTATTTTGTTTTTTCATTAATGTGCCCACGTACAGCGTGCAGGGTAGATGTTATGAGAGTCCGCTTATATTGCAAGTAAGGAAATAAATCACTAAACAGCCATCTTGTATCAATGCCGAACTCTTGTTTGTTGCTATTTACTAAATTTCTTAAAGTTCCAAGTGATTTTACATGATTGATTTGTTTGAGGGTACAATTTGAGATCACTTGACCGTGGAGTTTTGATTTTATTTTTATAACAATCCCTAAAATGTTATCACAATTTACTGTGTCATCTGTAATTAAACCAGAGGGCATAGACTGTAGAGTTGTTCTTGTGCTGTAACAAAGGGTTTGAAGTGTAAAGCCATTCTAAATATTTTTGCGTCACAATCTTGCAGAAATATGTTTTTATCATGTTTTTAGCTCTTCGTGCTGGTCACTTGTGTTGTTGTGATAAACCAAAGTAGTTGTCATTTCATGGTGAATGTTGTATAGGAATACATTGAGTTTACCCTCAAAGTGCTATCTGGACTTTTAAAACACCGCATTAACACTTTTTAATCACTAAATCAGGCCATAATTTATCTGTTCTTCTGATCACGTCATGCCTTTGGATTGAAAGCTTTTGATTTGATCACGGGTGTGTATTTGGCAAATCTTTTATTAGTTTTTAGTATAATCGTACTGACTTAGCATAGTTGATAGGACCAGTTGCTGCAAATAAGTTGATCATTTTTTCAAGGGTGTTTAATTCTCATGATACCAATATATTTCATGCAATCTGTCTATGACTTCGAAGTTCTTGATTTTTCCGACAGTTTTCTTTCAGTTTCTCCAGGTATACATCTTGTTCAGCCTTTTCCATACTTCCATACTTTCAACATCTTGGACATTAAACAATAACGCAGCATATTTTAAAAATGTAAAGGTTTATTCAAGTGATCCCTGGCAAGCTAGCCAGCCAGGATTTATTAGAAGTTTTTACATAATAAATAATCCATTAGAATAAATTTTGCTACAATTTTTTTTAGGAAGAAATTAAAAAACATCTGTTATTTAATAGTTGATTTTAAAGTAATTTCATTGAATCAAGACAATTTCAGACTAGCAAAAATAAATAATAAAAATTTCCTTTAGTCACAAACAAATCTTTAAAATTTGTCTTGTATTTGCCATTTTTGCAAAAATCAATTTTCTTTGAAATATTTATGCTATATAGAATAACTTTTATAAATAAATGAATAGTTTATCTCAGATTAGAAAATAGAAAAAAACTTTGTTTTTTTTTTTCATTAGCAAAAAGCATTGTAAAAGCTTGGTTAAGTTTAAGACAATAAGTGCGTAAAGTTTAAATATTTAGATGGGGAAAAAAATATTCTGTAAAAACTGATTATTAATTTAATGCTATTTATATGAATTCAAAAAAACTTTTTTTGCCTCTATGATATTTTCACTTTTCTCTTAGACTAACTCAGAGTTAAAAAGTAAAGATTGTTGGAGACTTAAATAGGTTCCTAGTCCACCAAAGATTCTAACTAGCCAAGACTAGGAAGCACTTTGTTTTTTATGTCTGCAAAGTTTAAAAAATGAAATACTCCTTGTTTGAAGTGAAAATATGAGAAAACTTAACAACAATGAGCAAAAAAATTTTAGGCAGTTTTCCAAAAACAATCAATTATTAAGTTTAATGCTCGTTGTTTAAATTGATAATTTTAAACAATTCCTATTAGAGCAGTTGAGGTTTTTAATTTTTCTTTGTGCTAAATGTTCTCCGTGTTAAAATACTTAAACTAGCTAGAAAAAGTAAAATGTTTACTGAAATAAACGGTGCTATTATAAAAGTTATGAGACGTATCAATGGATTAAAAAATCATTGCTTAAATTTTGTATGTATTGCCAAAATTAAACAAAATTAAATTTCTTAACGACCTCATCATATCGTGTGACATTTTAATCGAAAAGGCACCTGTGCATGTGTAAATGTTTTGCTAATGGCATAATCTAAACTAGTTTTATTAGCACTGGCATCATTATGTGCATAACTTTAGGATGTGAAATTCCTTTGTTTATCATCACACCACTTTTTTATATCAATCATCAACATGCTTTATGTCATGGTGAACACACATTCTATTTTGTATAAGCAACCAGCTTATAAGTAACCAGTATTGTACTGGAAACCTAAAATTATAAGCAATTTTCAGTGCTCACCATTACCATCAACCACTTAAAAATATTGTAGAAAAAAAAATAGAAGTACTAATCTGTCAATGAAATCCCTTTAAGGTACTACGTCATTGTTAATTGATAATTATGTTATCTTCAGTTTCTGCAAATCATTTTCTAGCCTATATTTTGTTCCCAGAAATGCCAAGTTTCCAGACTTACTTGAAATCATCCTTATCAAAAGTTTTTACTATTAAATTTTTTTCAGTGACTAAGCAAAGCAACATTTAGTACTGAAAATCAGGTAATCATAATAAACTTTGAGTACTGGAGCCCAACTATAATTTTTTATAAAAACAAGGAAATGTATTTTTTTCAACGGTGAATAAACTGTCATAAAAATCAAGGAGAATTTCATCTGAATAGTATTTAAGTGTTTTTTTAAAGTTTCCAAAATTTTTTTACAAAAATTAACATTTCTTCCTTTCACTCCCTGTGGCCCGCTGAGCGGGTCATAACTTACCGTCCGATTTTCCCTGTGACCCGCTGTGCAGGTCAT
>JAUZNK010096744.1:0-12142 GCA_035046665.1 Euphysa ruthae
CAGCTCGAAAAGTGTTGTTTTCAAAAAACTGAAAAATTTCCAAATTTTTGAAAAATAAAGGGGCTGTACCACCTTAATTAATACACATTTTTTATAGTAATTAAGGTTGCAGTTCCCTTGCAAAGGATCAAAATATCCCTAATATGTAGCAAGTAATTTAAAAGATTTCTTGTTTTGTGGTCAACAAATCAGGTTCCACATCACGTTTAATAAATCACAAATTTGAAACAAAAGAAATACCACCCCCTAAAGCAATACCAAGCTGATTTATGCGCATGTTTATTAAACAAAGCGGTATAAATTACTTATTCAAACAGAGATTTATTATTATTCAATTTTATGCCATACGGATTGGTCAAAAAAAATTACTAAAATGTGCATAAATTTTAATCTTTCTTCTAGTAATAAGGCTACAGCTTCCTTTCACACATTTTTTAAAAGTTTCATTCGTCTAAATCTGAATTTTTGAAGTAAATATTAAGTAATGTGTTGTAATTGAAATTTTTTATCTTACCAGTTTTACAATATATTTAGTGTGATGCTTGAGATCAAATCTCTGGTCCGAAACTACTTCAGGATATCTTTTGCTGTAAGACTATTAATTACAACTTACGTTCGATTTGTTTAGATAAAATACCTGTAGCTCGTACAATTAAGTTTTACAATATAAAAGAGTGAAATTTGAATCACAAAACATTTTAGCGGACGTAGTGTGATGCTTGAGATCAAATCTCTACTTTTCAGGGTGCGTCAACCTCTTATTAAGTTGAACATTTACTAGTATTTTTACATAAATATTAGATTATTTCTATTCTTTTAGTTGACTATTTCCAGTCTTTTGGTTTAACATATTTAACACAAAGGGTGAATACTGGCTATAAGTTCTGACGAACACTAGTTGTAAATTTTACAACAAAAATATTTAACATTCTCCATATTTCTGCACCAAAAAAATATATATTAATGTATATTAATGACTGGCAGCGTAAGTAAACTTGTTTGTTGCAGTGTAAACAACAAACTTGTTTTTTGAATTCTGTTGCAGTTTTCTTCTATCATCAATTACCAATACCATTTTTAACACTGGTTTACCAATGCTTTCGTAACCTTTCAAAAGACTTTTTGAAAGAGACGGGGGCAACATTACTTTATAACACCAGTCTTAGTTCTTTAATTTTTTACTTGTATTTTCTGCTAAATTTTTGGAACTAAAATATACAATTTTATTACAAGTTTTGATACATCTAGGAAAAGAGGTTTTTACATTAACTAATGATTAGTTTACACGGTGCGTTCTTTCGGACAGGGTGATACCGGCATCAAAAAGTTTACGTCATTGATGGATATATGGTCACACCAATTACGTGTTAGAACTATAACAAAGTAGCTCAGGAAACTATGTCAGATGCTGCAGTTGAATTTAGAAATAAGTAACACAATTATCTTATTTCGTGCGATGGAACATGGCTACTTCGATGTTTTGCTGCAAATAACGTTGTTACAGTAATTTTTGATATCGAATCGATGAGCCTTCTTATTTGCCAAGGTTGTAACCATAAGGAAACAATGAAAAAATCTCGACCTTTTCGTCTGAAATTTTGAGCATATCCTGACCTGTTTTAAATTGAACAGAATTTGTAAAGAAAAATTTCTGTATGGCTAATTTTATTTTTCAAAAAAATGCCATTTTTTTCCCCCATCAACTTTGACAGACAGGACCTAGACTTCTTTTTTCAAAAATCTGTTACATTTAAAACACACACATTCCTGTTATGGATAATGCTACCAAAGTTTCAGTATGTCATTATTAGTTTTTGCTGAAAATTGCCCAAAGCAATTCCTGTTTTCGGCTTATTTTGAAGCTTTTCTCGGTTACCGTCACATCCGATGTCAGATTTTTATTTTAAATTAATGTTTTTATATACCTTATCATTATATATATATATATTATATTTATTTAATTTTGGGGGTAGGGTATGTTAACAAACAATTGTGCCAAGTTTCATAAATTTACCACAAATTGAAAAACTTTGTGTGGTTGATCCCCCACTGACTAAAAACAAAAAAATTATCTAATTAGTTTTGATATAAATTGAAAAACTTTGTGTGGTTGATCCCCCACTGACTAAAAACAAAAAAATTATTTGATTAGTTTTGATATAAATAGGAAATATATCACTTATATTTTATATTACACTGAACACCAAGTTGCTTCTATCAAGAACCGCAAACAATGTCTTGTACCAATTAAATTGGTTTTAAATATCACTATTTTCCTTAAAATCGGCATCCAAAATTAATGTTTTGCTCACGGTACATTCTGGAAATGAGCTCAATAAAATATTCCATGCCCTTTTTATAAACTCAGTCATTAATCTGAACTTGCATTAAATAATGCAATGCTTTTTTGTTAACACACACACTTGAGTAGTTCAAACTCAAAATGCTAAAATAACTTAAGAGTAGTCACTAGTCACAAGTTTGAATAAGTAAAAAGCCTATATTGCATTGGGAAAAATACACATCCCTTGTAAATACAAGGTTTTATAAACCAAAAGATTGTTTTCTACACCCGTTAAATAACTGAAAAAACCGACTTTTTCAGCCCAAATTTTCCTAAAATTTAAACAAAGCAACGTTGTTTAGGGCAACCTTAACATGTATTATGGAAAGAACCACCATAAAGGCTTAGTTAAAAACTTTTACATAATTTCCAGTATGTTGAAATCGAAGACGCACTAGTTTAGCACTCATTGATTGGTTAAAAATACAAAACTATATTAATACAGTAATTTATATCTAACATGAAACAAACTTCAAACCTATCAAATTAAAATGATGAATTAAACATCTTGCCTAACCCCCACGACATTTAAAAATGACGTCAAACTGTTTTTTTAAATTTGTATGCTCAAGGGAAGAAAAAGTAAAAAACAAGCCTCTTACAAATACACAAAAATTTATCGCATTCATGTATCAAAATTATCCATAAAAAATTAAGGGGTGCTTCCAATATTTGGTTGAAAATTTTACGGTTCCTAACATATTCTTTATTAAATAAACTCCTGTTGGCTACACCATTTATGCAAAGATTTAAAATAAGAATATTCAAACACCTCGTTAACTTTTAAATAAAATATAAAATAAATACCGTTGATATTGAAACGCCCAGGTACATACAAAATCAGATTAATTAAATGCATAGAACACACGTTTGGCCAGGTGTACCTTGAGTAAAAATTTTACAACTTTTTATAACCGTGTTTTCCAAAACATATCAGTTGGCGATTCCAAGCTTCAATATTTGCTGTAAATAAGGGAATTTTTAAAATCAAAATTATGACATCTAGGAGTGTTAGATAAAATATAAATTAAAATAAATACCATAGATATTTCAATTGCCAGGTACATATTATTAAGATTTTTTAACTAAAAACTATTTAGAAAATGACGCAAAATCCTTGATCTCTCAAAATATTTACAAGATCATCCATGAAATCTATCTCCATATTTTCCATAAAGTACGTACATCATCCGATTTTTTCCGTAATAGCACGTGGTTGAAAACTTTTAGAGCTACTTGCCCTTTTATTTATAATAAGCTCATTCTTGTAGCTTCATTTAGCTTTCCCAAACCAATATCCTAAACAGAAAGTTTTTTTATATAGTAAAAAACTCCTCGAAATAAAAGAAAAACTTTTAACCAAAATCAACGCACCTAAAGTATTATTTATATCTTAAATTCAAGAAATAATATTTAAAATATTTACAAACATCAAAATTTCAGCATGATTAAAGTTCAACTTTGAAATAATCCGAATGTTTCATATACGCAAAATCCTAAAAATTAAACTTGAATAAATCAAGCTCAAGAGTGATTTTCAGGTCCAAAAAACTATTTCAAGAAAATTTAATTGTAAAAAGTTTTGAGCATGATAACAATTCGGCCGACATACACGATTTATTAGAAATAATATTTCCTAAAAAAATCAATAATTTCAAGTCAGTGTGATCAGAGATATTTTCTAATAATTTCTAATGACAAAAAAAAAAAAAAAAAAAAAAAAAAAAAAAAAAAAAAAAAAAAAATTAAAAAAAAAAAAAAAAAAAAAAAAAAAAAAAAAAAAAAAAAAAAAAAAAACTTACATAATATTACTTACATAAAGAAACACAGCCTCCTGTTTGTTCTTGATACACTTCAATAACATCTGACTCTTCCATTTCCAACTAAATTTTAATATAGAATCATTAAATTTGGTTGCGAGGAATGAGCTTGTATTATTTATTGAAAACCATTAATTTAACGCACGTTTCTAGAGCCATGCTAAGAAAATTTTTCTTCTTAATGTAAGCAACCCTTTGTTTTACACTTGACACACATTTATTGTGTTTATTAACCAATGAACTGTCAAAATTTTCTAAAGTCATCACCTACAGCATGTTCATGGGCGGTGTTGAACTGTTAGATGAGTATGAACCTATACAGAACCCATATACTATCACAAGTTTATTTTGCTTTATTGACATAGCTGTTGTTATCATGGATTCTACACCATGGCACTGTTACTGGCAACAACTACCTCAAACTCAAAGAATTCAATATGAAGATTGCTAATTGTTTTATGAGGTCAAGGAAATCAGTTCTCACGCCAAAGAGAGCTCAACCATAAGATATTGAAAAGCAGTTGGTCGCTAAAGGAAAGGGATGTACAGCAGCAACGGTCCCACCGAAATCAATTGGATTAGATGGAAAACACCAGTGGCCAATCTTCATGAAAGATGAAAAGAAGGGAAGATGCAAAAATCCGGCATGTGATAAGATTACAAGAGTTTACTTTATAAAAATGTAGCCAAATTAAGCTTTAATGCCAAGTCTAACTGTTTTTGCCGCTTTCATACTGAGTAAAACTTGTTTCCCATGAACAATATTTAGCGCTGTCCGCCAAAAATAACATTATTCAATAGTTATTTCAAAGGATTTTTTTGAAACATCCTTAGAAATTCTTGCAATATAGGGTTAAAGCAATCAAAAAAATAAAGTTTTTCGAGCAGATGATTTTATTAAAAAATCCTTTAATTTCATGTAAAACTTTAGAACTAATAAATTCAATAAACTTTCAATAAATGTTGTTTTTAGACACACAATGACAAGTGTTTTCCTCAGCTCAATAACATTTTCAAAACGCATAAGTAATCATAAATGATATTTTCGAACTTTAAACAAAATTTTAACTAAATTGAACAAAAATTCCCAGAAAAATTTTATTTTTCAACCAAGCTTCACATATTTCGAAAACCAGGCTTGGAGAACAAGAACTTTCATTAAACTTGATCTGGATTACAATATTCAAAAGCCCCCTATATTAGTTTTTTAACTCCTGCTTTCAGAAAAGCCTAAATAAATACATACTGAACACATACCTGTTTTGGTGACATTTCATCTGATATCCTCTGACCATCAAATAAAAACCGCAGTGAAGTTAATGGTACACCCTAAAAAAACATCGTAAACTTTTGACATGTCTCACATGTTTTTTTGCAACACAATCACATGAAAAAAGGATCTAAATTGAGTTCATTTTTTCATTTGCCATCACAAAGACACTTATTCTTGATAGAAAACACAAGCAATTAATTTTATAAAAAAAGAAAACAGGGAATTAAATTTTACAAGCAAGCATACACTGAATAGATCCACAAATGAACAATTATTCTAAAGATGGATCCGATTTATTTAATCCTGAACATGCTTTAATGCCTTTGGTATTCCTAAATGAAACTTAAAAACTTAAAGTAAATAAATATAAACACATCTGACAATGAAACACGGAAACCAAATTCTAACTACCTGAAAAAAATTTTTTTTTAATGAAAAGATTTGGGTCTGATTTTCCTGTATGTGTGCTTGTGTCCATAACAATCCTTCTTAAAGCAAATGCTGCCTCTTTTAATTTTACTTTTTAAATTTCATGTTTTTATTGCTAGCTGGCAGCTTTTCAACAATCATGTTCGAAATAAATAATACATTTCTCTTAGTTGGTTTGCTAGTAGAAATCGTATCACCTATTTGATTTGTTACATTCTTGAGAAACTTTTGTGGTGATGGAAAAGTCTTCAAAGTTTATGCAACCAATGTCACGAATCAAAAGCTTCATAATGGTTGATTATCAGAAAAAGCATGTCGCTCTTTAACAATTTTATCATTAAGGTAATATTGAATGATTTTTCATACATTTCTCTTTCTTTTTTTCAAAACTTTGATTTGTTTCTTTCAAAGGTTGATTTATTGTTGATTTACTTCAGCCGACAGCAACTGTGGCATTGTAATTCTTTGGCAATCATGTAAATACTTCAAATTTTAGCTAGCAGTTCCTCGTCTTTTTTTTTTAAATTCATACGTTAGTTATTTCAAGATTATCTTGAACTGCTTCACCCAAATCAATCAAGAATAAAACGTTGCAATGCCATTATACAAACACTCATGATACTATAATTCCAACAAAAATTGTCATCAAGGAAAAAAATAAGAATAACAGCAAGATAATAATTATTATTCATAGTTTATGAATAATACTATAATTTTTTATTTCAACATTTGCATAAATGTTTTTACATAAACATCATTATGTTTATTTAACTTATGTTTATTAAAACCTCTTCTGCAATAAATTTTAATGTAGCCTTTGTTTTTAAAAGTCTTTAAAAAGATCAGCCATTTTCCTGAAGGGTTTATTTGACGGGTAACAGACATGAAGAAATAAGTATTAACTAAACTCTTAATAATTTTTAGCTATTTTCCTTATGGGTTTGTTCAGCGCAATTTTTTGTTATCCCCCTTATTTTTTGGTAAATTGTTTTTCAAGTACTTATTATTATGAAAAAACTTCTTTTTGAAATTTTTGATCATTTTCTGATTGGTTTGTCAAAACCACATTTTTTAGGGTATTTCTGTGCCCGAACCCCTCATAAGCAAGTTTTTTACAACTATCATCACGCTGTTAATACAAAGTGAGAATCAAAATTTATTTACCTTACGGGTTTGGGAAATTTGTGGCTCTTGGACTATATCAATTTTTAAATCGAGCATTCAAATTAGAAAAATCCTTAGACATTTACTCTTAACATCAATTCAGATTTTTTTGCAAATTTGTGCATCCTTTACTGAGGCCATCCTTAGAAATAAATTTTTTTGCGATTTTCCGATTCGACAAATATTTGTTTTTATTTTTTAAAAGCTCACACAGGCTGCTATAAAAAAACTGCAAACCAATTTTTGTGCGGGCTTGCTATTAGAATTCCAGCAAGTTTCCAGAAATTTATTAACTGCACCACCTATGGGACTGTTCTAAGTCAGTGTAAAGCAGGAGGGGTGAATAAGTACTTAAGTATAATATAGATTACTCTACTGTAAGCGCTTAGTCAAGAGTGTCATTTTGTTCTACAACAAGGGGTGGAATTACAAAATAAACGGGCGTGATTGAAAGCCTGTATCTCCTAAAAAAACCTGTATGTCTTTTTTTTTCGCATCTCTCGTTGGAAAGTTATATAAAAAATAATAAAAAACTTCAAAGCACAGCTTTATGTTGCCTAAATTTCATGATACATTACTTTGTTAATATTAAGCTGCAGCAATCATAATAGGTTGGTTATACACTTGTTTTGAACAATAATATTGTTTAAGATTTTAAGTGCAACACTATCATCTAGGTACCGTCTACTTTAAAATCGGATTCAGCATAAAATAATAATTAACTGGGTTCTGAGAAAAGCAACTATATAATTCAACATCCTTTGAACTAATATCTATAAAACTGCTCATGTAATGACTCATTTTAAACTGCTTATGATCCTTTCTTGCAAAAAAATAGAAAAATAAAAGGATTTGCAAAAAGAAAACGTGTGTGCTGTTTTTTAGGTATAGTAAGCAGAAACACCTTTCAGGATAAAAAGGGTGAAAACTCATAAGATTTAGGATGGAGTTATCAACTGTACTTCAGCTAAATCAGTATATTGCAATTTAGATGCCGAAAACAATATTAGGTAGCAAATTTACTAAACTGAGGCTTAGATTCAACAATAATCAAGTCTTTTTTCTAAGAGCAATCTTGAAAATTCTATTTCACATTATTTCGCTTTTCTAAACATTTTAGTAGAGCAGAACGGAATGGCAGAAGGACTAAAAATTTTTTTAATTTGTTTATGGAACTTGATACTCAGAGAGTCAGCCAAATTTTTTGTTCCACATGGATTTAATGAACATGATAACGCTTGATAATAGGTAAATTTGTCTTCTTAACTTTAAGCATAAGGATCATTTGTCCACCAGGTATGTATTAAGGTTTAATAACTACTGAAAATGTGATTTTACTGACAATCATTACCATTATGCCATTTAACCACATCACATTTTTAATCACATAAATTCCACTCTTCCGTTAGTATATCAGCTTCCTTATTGAATAATCAGTTTCATTCAATCACAATGGTTAAAAACATATTAAAAATAGGTTTTTAATACGTATGAAAAATAAAAATTCATATTTTTACATCACATGCTAAATCTAAATCATCAAATGAATATTTTATACCCGAGACCCAGAAATAAAAACTTATGACTGGTGGCAAACTAATATGCCCTAACTTCCTGAAAAATTTCAAAAAAATATAACAAATGCAATTTGAAACAGCTTGAAAACAAATTTGAAGTCATCACTTTTTTTTTACACTAAATGAATCATACCTGTCTATCAGCATAAGCCTGCTTTAATTTTTTTAATTGCGTTGTCTTCTTTATCTTAAAGTGAACTTCAGAGTTATCCTACAAAATAAAGCTCCACATATATCCGGTATTTCAGCTCAACTCTTAAAAAAAAATTGACCAATCAACAGTCAAATCTTGACACTGGTAAAATACCACTAATGGCAATCAAACAAATTTTTGTTCCAGAATTTTGTTTCTTTTAACATTGAGAAGTCAATCTAATACATCTTTCCAATAATTTTTTTGAAAATAATACTGAAATAGTTTTTTTTTTAAGACTTACGGATCAAATTGACAGTATTCAAAGGGTAAACTCAGGGTGTCCATAAACAAATAACATGATATTCCACCATTCCTATGACTTCTGCTACATAATTAGGAGATGAAAACAGGCACATTCCCTGTACATGTATTAAATTATTTTCCAAAAATGTAAACATAAGACATAAAATTTATAAAACCACTAAAAAGGTCTGCTTTAATACTAAACAAAGAATAATAAATTTTATAACTCGTTAATTAAGGGTAAAAAAAAGAACTGCTTCAAAAAGTGACTTTCTCAGAACCATTTTTCCCAAAAAAATTTCTTAATAATCCAAGCTCTGTCAAAAAGACTATCAAAATTTTCAGGATTTTAAAGCAAAGCAGCCATAAATATAAATGAAATTTAAATATAGTCAAAACAAAATTCAAAATCTTAGACGCATGGAAAAAAATTAGTAGATTATAATGAAACATGATACATTCTTATTATTCTGAAGGCATCGATTGGGTAATTATATATTTTTTGAACATTTTTGAGCAAACTTCTTGAGAAAATTATGCATTTATAATTTCATCAAGTGCGGGGTCAACGTAGAAACTCTTAATAAAAAAATTTCAACACTACAATGCTCAGCTTTAAGAAATATTAATTTTATACGATTTCGTTCTGAAATAAATTTATAAAAGCATGAATTTCGTCTTAAATTCTTTCATAAAATATATACCAAAAACAATTTCTGAATTGTTTATTAAAAATTCTGATGCACATTTCTATAACACCTGTGATAGTAAAAATGAAAACCTGATTATTCTAAATTTTAAATATGTAAAATATGATAATAAAAACTCAATAAAGTAGAAACTCTTAATAAAAAAATTTCAACACTACAATGCTCAGCTTTAAGAAATATTAATTTTATACGATTTCGTTCTGAAATAAATTTATAAAAGCATGAATTTCGTCTTAAATTCTTTCATAAAATATATACCAAAAACAATTTCTGAATTGTTTATTAAAAATTCTGATGCACATTTCTATAACACCTGTGATAGTAAAAATGAAAACCTGATTATTCTAAATTTTAAATATGTAAAATATGATAATAAAAACTCAATAAAGTATTAACTTCCTGCCGATTGGAACAATAAAATCAAAATGCTTTTCATCAAAAAATATGAATATACACTTGTTTTAAAAAATTTTATAACTTGAATATCTATTCAAGTAATATCAGCTTAAAAATATAAAAAAATACAAAATTGTCATTTTGCAAACACGAAATTTTGAACAAAGTAACTACTCACTGCACCAACAACTTTTAAGTTTATGTGATTTTCTTCAGCCTTGGTTTCCTAAAAAAATATATAGATTTACATCATGCATAAAAATGTATTGTTGAATTTCATATCCATACCTTGTGGTGGAAGTTGTCTTATTATTATTATATCTTCCCCCCTAATAAATTGGTCAGACATCATGGATGAAATGATGTATCACTTTAATATCCAGATGAAACTATTCAAGTTTAACTATTTTAACTTGTTTGTAACCTTTAACCCCTATCTTGTGCCAATTTACCATCACCCCTCTCCTGGATTATGTATTATCTGTTATTATTATCACTATACACTATATCACTTTATTAATTGGATTTTTTCCAAAACATCAATTAAACCCTAAATAATTTTGCTGTTGATTGGATTAAATAAAGCTGTATAAAATATCTTTTGGAAATTTAACCTTTTCTCATCCTCCTAAAACTACCCAATAAAAAAAGATATATAAATGACAACCAACAAGTGTCGCTTTTAAATGGGTAATTCAAAATCACCCAGCACATTGAGCCATGTCTTAGTTTTTGATTCATATTTTGACATAAGCGGTTACCAAGATATTACTATTTTAATATTGATCCGGTTTCTTAAAATGACCTGGTTGTATATTCTTACTTGTCACAAAAAAATCCAGGTGAAAAAACAACAAACATATAGAACTAGAATTTTAAAGCTAAATTACTTTTCTATGATGGCCTATAGGTGCCATAGCGAAAATGAGAAAATAAATAAGTAAAAATTAAAACGTTAAATTAAAAAAATTTAATGAAGTCAAAAACAAGCTCAAAAACAAAATGTAAAATAATCATCAAAACAAATATCATAATAAAAGTGAAATTGTTTCGTGTTCTGCAAAACGCTCTGCAATGTTCATGAAAGTGTTCTGCAAAACATTTGTGAAAAGTGTTTGGCAAAATGATTGCATTTATTTCCATGTCGCCTATTGGTGCCATATTGGCAATCCTCACACAACATGACCTATAGGTGCCATAGTTCAAATTCAGAATCTGTGATGGAGTCAGACTCATTTCTCGGAAGTATTTACAAAGTACACAATTATATTACCCGGTTAACTTTCAAGCTGTTTTGATTTTCTGAAAAATATGTGTACTATTCTTTCTACTTCTATTTTCTTTGCTTTGATGTCAAATAGGTTAAGAGATTTCCATAGAAAAATTGATGAAATTTAAGACTATTGAACCTAGCTGCTATTGAGACAAATGGAACCTTTTTGGAAATCACATGTAATCTTTTCATTTGATATCCAAAACTTTGTTGTGAGTTGTTTTCCTAAGACTTGGCATCCCTACTTACATGTTGGGTTATAATCAGTTGTGGTGAAGATAACAATAAAGGGAGGTGGGTGAAAGACCTTGGCTTAATAGAAACTCATAAATTCAAAGAAAATATCATATTCTTGCTCTCTGGGTCTATCCCTGATTCTTACACTTGACCGCAATGTTGAAAATGACCTATTTTGAATTTTCGATTTAGGAAGAAAATAAAGGCCCTTATTGGCATTGTAAATTTTTGCAGAAAACATGGCGTCACGTAGTCACAATCCAAATTATATCTAACAAAATGTCAAATTTATGTTTTTAACTGCAATAAAAAAATGGTGAATATCTTTAAAACAAAACAACTACCCGACATGAATTCAAGAATAAACTAAATATAACAATCTCTCAATCCAAACTTTATGGCCGAAATTTTTAAAAACAAGGTCACGTCCTATAGCTCTAGGGCTGGTGGTGTCCTGATACCACCTAAAATTGACCACAA